>VFXL01000296.1:0-100001 GCA_009761765.1 Phenacoccus solenopsis | reverse complement strand
GAATTACGTTTATTTACGTAATAATTAGGTGGAAGTTTTCGTACGAGATATAATTCCAAGAAAATCGTTGAACGTAAACAGCAGCGATTGGATCACATTGGCGACTAGAGTACCGGTCACTTCGTTCACCTTCGACGATTTAGAAGCCGAGAAGATGTATACGTTTTTAGTTCGAGCCGAAAACTCGCACGGATTATCACCTCCGAGTCCTCTATCAGAACCGGTCACCTTGAACCCGAGCGAAAAATTGGTGGAGCCTGTAATCGAAGACAAACAAACGCGAGAAGCTAGAGCTCTATTGCAATCGGGTCATTCGGCCGAACTTATCGATATACAACCGTTTAATTCCACATCTATCAAACTGACGTGGGAGGTATGACGAAAAATGAAACATTCTGCAATGCGAAAGCTTCACTGTGATTTTTATGCTGTATTTTTGTACATTGAAAAATCGTTCTTAGATATTCAACTCGGATGTTGTGGAAGGTTTCCATATGTACTCGCGGTGTCTAAATAACTCATTATCGGCCACCAACGTACTGACCATTCCGAACGAGGCGAAAATCACCGGTTTCGTAGTATCCGGTTTGCAGTCGTTCACGAAGTACGGATTTTTCTTAATACCATTTTACAAAAATATCGACGGACGGCCTTCGAATCTGAAGATAGTTCAGACTTTGGAAGATGGTACGTATTATAGCAACGCTATAGCCACCGGTTCTGTAATCTAATCGTAAATAATTCGCACAAGCATTCGATTAAAATAAAATTCTCCATTCGATTGCATCGCTGCATTGCGACGACAAAGAAAAAGTTTGCCGAAGAAAAATTACTTTTTTCCAATTTCGATAATATTGCTTTTTTTCGATTCAATAAAAAGGTTACGGTGTTGAAATAATGCCGAGCCGACGACTTCATAATCTCTACCGTCTGCGTCCTCGCCTTTTTCTATTCACTGTTTTCAAAGCTTCTATTCGATATAATAAGAGGTAACGGTAATTTATATTTTCGAATGAATTCGATTGGAAATTATGTCACCGCCGATCGATAGTAGCGAAATGAAAATAAGATGATTTGTGGGTCATTGAAACGTACTATTTAATTTATTTATTTTACTATTTTACGATAATTTTTTTTTTTCAACTATAGTACCGTCAGAACCTCCTCAACAAATGGAAGCTGTGTTATTAAATATTAGCGCTGTGTATTTGAAGTGGGCACCACCTCCTCCAAGGGCTCAAAATGGAATTATAAAATTGTATCAAGTGAGTCTCTTTTTGTAGTTGATTTACTCAGCTGGGCCACGATATTCGCGATAAAAATAATTTTTTTAATTATAATATTTTTTTATTAGGTTATTGTGAAGGGAGACAATGACTCGGTATTAAGTAATGTTACGGTGAACGCATCGACGCCATCTTTACTTTTAACAAATTTGACTACTCAGACGAGTTATAGCGTTTCGGTGGCAGCTGCAACGTCAGTGGGTTTAGGACCTTTTACGTTACCGGCCAATTTGAGATTAGATCCAACTACGATGCTGTTCAGTCAGTGGAACCATAAGTACGTATCGTGCGTACAAAAATGATAATACGTCGAGTTTCACGGCGTTTCAGTTATGCAATTTATTTGACGCGTAGTATCATAAGGCGTCGAGTATGTTGTATAATGTATATGAACGCATTTGTGACTGTTTTTTTTGCGAGAAAATTTTCACGGAATTTTCGATATGTTTAGAAACGGACTAATCGAGCCAAACAGCGTGGATATGAAAGAGGAAGATATGCTGTCAAAGGTTTGGTTCTCGGTTATAATTTCGAGCGTGGTGTTGGCCATGGTTTTGGTGTTCGTTATCATATTTTTCTTGACCAGAAGACTTCTGCTTTCCAAGGAATCGAATTTTTTCGGTATATATGTTGGTAATAAACGTTCGTACCTATTCGGAACGATAGCTCATAATGGTTGTTTGTATCTCGTTACAGAAACGAGATCAAACGGTGCTATTTTAGGAACCCCTGTAAGTTTAAAAGCAACCGTTGGCTTACCTCATCGTATGTCCACTTCATTGTTACCTCATTTAAATGGTAAAAAGGATGACGGTTCTTTTTGGATTGATAGAACGAAAAATCAAAACTCTGTCAACGGTTCATGGTGAGTGCAGCTCCATATTTACTTACCTAATTGTGCTCACGCTGAGACTTATCTTCGTGGATTTAACTTATGCGCAGCTCTTGGAGACAATCAGATTACAGTGAAAGAGACTCGAGTAGTCAAGTCGCTGATTATGCTGAAGTTACGGCTACTAGACATAATGGTTCGTTTAGTACATTCGGCGAAAAAAGTGATGAACCGTTGTCACCTACGCCGTACGCCACTACCACATTGTTACCTCCTCGTAACAGTATTTCGCAGGACTGTGATCAAAACGAATTGCCGTACGCCTCGTCTTGTTGTTACGGCCCTAACTGCCATTCAGAGACGTATTATTTTATCGACCAAGAATACAGTAAATTAAATGGTAACGAGAAGAAATAATTTTATACTCGTTGTTGAAGTATTGATAATATTTAAATTTTTGTTTACAATTTGTAGGAAGTATTAGAGGAGTTCCTTCATCGGTTGTGTTAAGCGCTTGCGGTCGTAAGACAATGTCGGAAATTGGCCATTCTCAAAGTCCACCTGTACCTTCAAATCCACCACCTAATAATACGCTTCGAAGGCAAAATAGAAATAATTTCCAAAATGTTAGTATCTTTAAACCGACGAAAACTTGAAGACTTAATCGATAACGATGCAAAAATTAATTTTAATTCGTTCGTTGGTGATTGCAGAGCGCAAAATGTATATCAAATTCGCCTCGTGTTAATCATCACGTGTACACTAGATGTTACAGCAAAGATTGCCAAGAGACTCATAATTCTAAGCAAAATTCGAAATCTGATCTTTCACAAAGATCGATTCCGCATATTTACCCGTCTCCGTTTGCTAATCAATGGAGAATCAAAGATACCATTAATATCGATCAAAATATGTGTGATGGTTCCAGTTCCTCAGGCAGTAGTCACTCTAGTTGTTCACAGTGCCAGCAACCAATATATCTTAGTTCTGCGAAAAGTGAACCTCCTTCAAATGTTTTAAGAATCGCATCCTAAAATCTCGTCATTTTTTTTTTGAAGATTATGATTACGATATTTTAGTTTACTGTTTCCTACTTATAATAAATTTTGTCGCTTTCGCGGAATGTTATTAATTTTGTAATTAGTGTAAAAATCGAAAATCGCGTTATCGTTTGCCGAGTAAGAAATTATTAATTTCTTGTGATAAGATTTGTTGATTTCTTTTTTTTTTTTTAGTTTTTATACGAAAGTGAAATAATAATTATTAAGATTATTCATAGGTTTTTGGTGAATGTTACCTGAATCATATTTACGTACGTCCTATACCGCATATACTTAATACGTGATGCATAAAATAGTAAAATCGTAATATACTCGAATAATTTGTTTCACCAATTCCTCTGATAAAATAGATCTCAGTTTGTTAATTGACATTTGTTTGATCAGACCACACTGCCTGTTATTAAACAGTCTTCCTAACACTCAGATATTTTAATGCCATCGAGTTGTATTAAAATACTACATATCTTATGTTTTTAATGCATCTTTTGTACTAGCGTCTTATTTTGTACACTCGACAGTTAACACATTCGCTGTTTACAAAATATTTATATTTAATAATTTTAAACGATAGGTAGTTGTGATTTAAATATACGGTATTAATTGAATCAAAAGCTGCAACTTTATTAGGCTACTGAGAAAAGCTGTAACTTGAATATGTTATAGTTGTGATATTATATAAATCATGTACGAAGTATAATCATAGGTACTTAATATTTACCTTTGCCATAACACAAATTCTAAGAGACTGACTTCGCTTCTGTAAATATATTTTTCACGAATAATTTTTAAGAACTACGTATTTTATACGCTAATCAGTTATGTATATAGTTGGATTATAGAACTCAGCGTGTTTGTAGATATTTTTTCAAAGTATCGTGTGTGTTACCATACTTGTTAGATTATTGTTTGAAAATGATTACGTGTTAAGTACATGTTGGACATTTGTTTTTTTGAAATTGAACGATCAAGTTGAATGACAAGTATGGAAAGCAATGAGATATTTTATACGCGCAAATATCGAATTTTAAATACTACCCCAAGTCTGTTTTTATATTGTACGAAATTTTTATCATTATTTCTTTGTACGTATCATTGTAAAATTTGATGTTCCATTTTATACATTAAAGAATTGAAGTTGATGACGTTTAGGAAATTTCTGAAATTCTATACATGATTGGTGGTAAGTAAGTGTAGCATATATCTGATTTGGTATCAACATTATGTTTGAGATAAAAAAAAAAGGAAATTGACTTATAATAATTATAGAACTTATAATACGGAAGAATAAAAAATTATATTGCATTTTTTTTTAGAAATGTCACGTTCACTTGGAAATAAAAAAATGAAGTTATGTCTAAAATAAACGATTTTAATGTGAAAATACTTTCAAATTACAATCATACGTTCAGCAATACATTAAAGCTGGAATTCTACTTTTTTGGAGGATTGTATTTTTCGTTGTTTGGATTTTTCTGATTTGCATGATTATCCTTGTCCTTTTGATTTCCTTTAAAACCGGCATCATGCCCAGGTCCAGATTCCTTGTTGTTAGGATTGCATACATTTGCTTTGTTGTCACGATCTTTCTTATCCATTTTGAATATTTCAGTTTGAAATTTCCTGAAAAGCAAGATTCATAAAATATTAATCTAATGCATAGGAAAATGTGAGGCTAAGATAACATCTAAAGCTTTTAAGCGATAATGTTATGAAAAACTAAAGATTAGTTGAGTAATGATTTTTCACTTCTTATCGAGATCATAACGCCTTTAATTTAATTCATATTACCTAGTTGGCTCATTATAATTACGTCAGTGAGCTTAAAACATCTTTACTAAAAAATGTTAAAATAGAATTAGTGGATTACAGTTGGCCTTAAAAATAACTTTCATTCGCGATGAGCTGTATGTAAATTATAAATACGAGGATAGAAAACAAAATAATTCAGTATACTCGAAGATACATAAGTATAGATACTGAGTATATATGCCGTTAATAATTTACGACTACAAGTTACTATGGGAAAATTTTTTCTCAAATCTATTAAATTTAAATTGATAGAAATTGATATTTTTACTCACATTTTATTTAAAAATAACTTGATAAAAAATATTAAAAATTAGTAATTGAAAATAATTTAGGTTGAAAAACTTTAAACAGCTTTTAATTTATTGAAAAATGTATTTCTTAAGAACGAATTTGATTATTTTTTAAAAATTAAAAAACATGAAAATGTGCTTATAGATACGTTAAAATTATTAAGCATTAAATACTTACTGCTAAAAATTTCGATCACCTATAACAGGACACGCCAATTGTCAAGTAACAAAATTTGAACTGCTTTAGTAACACAATACAAATATGCACGTATAGGTACTTGTAGAAACGAACGAAGTTGTGATTATTAACGGCTTTCTCTGAGAATATATACCCTATTTTATCGCGTTCAGTGAACAGCAGAATCAAAAGAAATACATCGAGTAAGCATTTAGATTTGAGTGATATATTTCAAATAATTTATAATGTGCTGATTGCATCTTATCGCGAACTTTTTCATTTCCGTCGTTAGGTTTTTAACATCGTAAATAGGATACCTAATTCCTTGGAGGATGTATAGCACCTACATCTTCCTGTATTATCGTTGGTCTATTCTACCATGTTAATAACGGCAGGTTAATGCTCGCATCTCTATTTCGTATACTTTCATGTTTCATTTATATATTTCATTTATTTCATTGATGTTAACATCAATTTTATTTTCATAGTTTGGGGAAAAGAAAAAACATCAAGAGAGTTTCACAAATCTGTTTCTCAAATAGGCGAAGTTAAAAATATGTTACAGATAGATAAACTTTTTATTATGATATTTCTGTAATTTTTGCAATTATTATAAAAATTAAACGAAGAATGTAAAGTAAAAATTATCAAATTACTTGAAAATTGTAATTACAATGTAATATGCTTTCATTTTTCATTTTTTCTCTCAAAACTAATGGTTCTATGAAATCACAATTTTCATTATTCTGCAAAAAAGTGAAACAAATACCTAATGATATTATTAAGGCAGTATACTTATTCACTGTTATATTTAGCACCCTCAGTGTAATAAGGCCACACTTCAAAAAAAGCATGTGAAAATTCAACAAAAAGGTACCCTTTTCCTATACTTTTTTGGAGTAAAATGAGCTAATTTAGTATATCTGTCACACTTTTACCGATTTACATTAATTTTACCCAAAAATGTATGAAAAAATAGTAATTTTTTGAGATGTGGCCTTCTTGTAATTGCAATTTTTCTTATTGAAATGTGGCCTTATTGCACTGAGGGTACGATTTACTTGATTATTGTTCATCATTATACTCTCAAATATTATCGTACTGTGATTTCGTGTTTCATTTCAATTAAAGCGACTGCACCTTTTTGCCTACAAGGAATGTCAGCGTGCAAATTTGAAATTACAAAACAATTATGATAAATTCATAAAAAAAAAAAAAAAAAAAAAAAACGAACACTAGCGCTAGACACATTGTGCGAGCTTCTTGAAAATTAAAATGACGTCATTGGCATACGTGACTTTTGTAGGAAACCAGAGAAATTCCGAATAAAATAATCTGTGAACAGGTGAACGGGCCGGAGGGGTATTTATTTTGTTTGTATCAGCTGACATGACATAGCTGTTAACCAGAAACAAAATAAAACTATTGTTGCTTTGTGTTTGTGCTGAAAATTAAAATAATACACGAATAATTAGTCGTGTACGGTGATTTATTGGTTTTTTAATTTAAAAAAATGTTATTTCACCGCGTAAACAATTGTATTTCCTGGTTATTCTCGAAAGAAGTGCGTACATATTATTGATAGATTAGCTTTATATTCGAAATGTCTCGAGTGCCTTCTTTGTTCGATGAATGTCAAGGTATGAAGGAACGTTGAACTCTCCCTAATCTCAATATTCTCATCAATTTCTTTTCCGATCGCTTCAGCGAGAAATCTGATTACAAAAATATGTTTGATATTTGTCATCCGCTGCAGAATTTTTAGTTCTATCGCTATTACAGGAAATTGCGCATTTTATTTCTTGCAACCTAGTCCGCATGATTAGATTTCGATATCTTTGTTCTTCCTTCCTCTTCATTATATTTGAATTGATTAAAATGATGGACTAAAGTGATTGATTAATAACGTGCAGAGTTTGCGACACAGGTTCCTTTGTTTCTTCGACCAGGTCTTCAACTAGCATTGTGTTCGGCCTATTGCTGAATCGCTCAAGTTGGTATCCTTCAGGGAGCTAAATTGTGTGTACTTTCATTTCCCATTTGAATTGTCAGTTAATATAGTTTGTTTATTCGAAACTTTTTTAAATTTCTATTAACCTATTTTCCGTCATACTGTGTTGTACGTAGATAATGTTTGCAACCTCTCATCTCGAAAGAAGGCACATGTTCTGAAGTCAATTTTCTAATGAGTTTATGTATGTAGTTTCTCAAGGTATTTTCAGTGCATTATAAATTTGTACTCGCTTTTCAAGCGCACAGATGCGTATACCTATTATTTCTTACACTCGATTATATTGGTCAAGGAGAAAAAACCTTTCTGCTCTATATGCATACATCCTATGAAGAAATTAATAATACCATGCCACTAATATTGAAATAATATAATAGGCGCTTTTTATGTGATGTTTAATTTTGATGAAAATATTTTTGCAGTTGAACCACTGACAAAACAATTTTGTTGATATCATACAAATTGTGCTGTAATGCGAAAACTATGATCATCTACGATGCGGTACTTTCAGATTGTTTTCCAAAGAGTAAGAATTTCATTTTGTCTGTTCTACTTTAATAATTCACGATACTTCATTCATACCCATTGCCTTGTATGTAGTCGATATTGGATTGCTTTAATTGTTTGTATTACGACACGTACTTTAAATTATATTGCAGTAGCAATCGATTAACGGGTATTATATTATTATAATTATGTACGAGTATGTGCCATACACGATGTATCTTTATATTCTGTATATTTCCCGAATCGGTATGTGATAATTAAAACGTGGAACGATAACAGCCCATCGTATTTAGATTAATAAGTAATGGCAGTAAGCATGCAGCAGCGATTCTGCGTCCAATTGAAAGAAACTCTTATCAGCTGTAAACGGATTCTTATTTATGTGATGAATATTTTTCAATTATTTTCTTTCGACGTCAACATCATCCATAAATTTTCGCCCAATATTTATACACATAAATGAGCTTATCAGTGGTGCTGCGCTTGTATTTTCAAACCGTTCTTATAAATTTCAGATAAAGTCTACCTTGAATATGGTGTATCTGAATTCGAAATTTGACAACTACTTGAAATCGTTTTCATAATCTTTTAATTTTGATTCTGTGCAAGAATATCATTCATAGGTAAATCTCGGTAAGATAAATACGAAGCTTCGCCTGTAAGATAGACTGAACTCACGGAAGTACACTTCCAGATGACCCAGGTTCTTCCGAAGTCCATCATCAGTTTTTTGAGTTAATGGTGGAACGGTGCTCGTAAATCATTCGAGGTGAATGCGGAGAACTTTGCCTATGTAGTGCAGCAAAAATATTTAAATTTTCCATAATGTTATGCTTAAATTCAGGCGTCAACCGGCTTCGAAATTACCACCTAAAAATTGAATTTTTCGTTATTTGTTGAGAGCACTATGCTAAAATTTTCAATGAGTGTCATTCAAATATAACCTCTCTATGGAGCCAAAATGTTTGAAAAATCGTTTTTTAGAATTCATCACAAATATTACATGACATTCTCCATAATGAACTCAAAATTTGAAAATTTTTCTAAAAATTGAAAAAATTACTGCGAGACAGTCTGAATTTTGTTTTTTGAACCTATGGATATGCTTTCATGTATAAAAACTTGAAGGAAGTATTATTGTTACCAATTTTCTTGATGTTGAACAGTTTTTAATTTTTTCCGGAGTTATTCGAAAAATAGGATATTTTGTCATGTTTTCAAAACAATATTGAAGGCATAATTTATCATTGAATGTATAGTATGGTTTCGAATTCGCTCCTATGGGACTTATAAAACACATGGTCAATTTTTACCTCTCAGTGGTTTTTAACGTATCATTTATTTGACGTTAAAACTGAGTAAGATATTATACTATCTAAATCATTTGGAAACAGAATTTGTAATATACGCTAAAAAAATTTAGGTACAATGAATACAGATGAGGCTCAGATGGAAAAAAATTCAAATTATTCAATAGTATTTTTGTTTTGTGTAGCACTCCATTAAAATCGAAATCTATGAACATATAAATCTCGGAAATACTGTACAAGGAGGGAATGAAAAAAAATCTCAATATTGAAAAAAAAAATATACAAATGATTGATACGCGAGGAAATAAGTATGACGTCATTGCAGTGGCGTAATCAAGGGGAGGGCTAGCGAGCTAAAGCCCCCCCCCAAAAAAAAAAAAATTTATTCGAAATTTCAAAAATCAGTTATTAAACGTATACGCGTAAATTGCGGGAAAAAAATTTAGTCGTTTTATCTTGGGTGCCGTTGTAGATTTGAATTCCTGTAACAATAAGTACACCGGAAAGGTCTTTTTTCAACCTTGAGACGACTTGAAACATATCGACGAAATCGTTTCAATGAATTGGGGCTACTAAAATATTCTTCGCCAAATCGGCGTAACTGCCGACGTAGTCTTGAACATTTTAGCGAAGAATCTTCGAAAATTATATTATTTTTGTTCCATAATATTTCAATATATTTCATATGGAGGGCTCGCAAATGGCTCACTTTAAAGATATTGGAATGCAAAATGATTAATTTTTCTAATGTTACTGTATCGATTTACTTTTGAAATTAATTTTGAAAAATGATTTTTTTTTCTTTGCTATGAATTTTCTCAAAAAGTAAATCAATAACAATTATTTTTTTAAAGTGAAACACGTTCAGAATTTCATACTCTTTGAATGAGCTACTTGTTAACTTTCCATCTATATTTTTTCTTGAAATATTTGCAAAAAACTAAGCAAAAAGTCGAATTTATTTTTAGTAATGGAGCTCATTTACAGAGGGTGTTCTAAAATGAATTGGTTTTAGTAAAATAACTCGAGACTCACATCGATGACAATAATGTTTTAAATTTGAATCATGTATAAAACGTCAAACTTTTTCGAATGAGCTGTTTCCAAACACTTAAACTCAATTTTTATCCTAGATATTAATAAAAAACTTTCTGGCTATTTTTTCAACATTTATGAGTGAAAAATTCGTATATGCGGGGGGGGGGGCATCTATGTATGGTTAATCTATGATACAATTCATTTTGCAACTTTTTCAAAAAAATTTTACACTTCGTGAAAATAGGTGGGTATCAACTGGAATTCGAGCCTCCTTTTTTTTTAGCCCCCTCCAAAAAAAATTCTGGTTACGCCACTGCGTCATGGACACTTTCGACGTACTCTTTTATATGAGATCAAAAATGAGAATGTTGAACTATTTGCCCCCCCCCCTCTCGAAATTCAAGCGATGCGCCATTTTGAGGTGTATCGAAAAAAACAAAAAAAAAATTTCAATTTTCAAGAAGAGCTTACTCACCAAATTTTGAGCGATTTTCATCAATGGAGACGTTACGCGTGGTGGAAAATATGCATATACAGTGCAACCTCGGTTATCCGGATAATAGGGATATTTTTTTATTTTACTTTTTTTTTTTTGAGGAGATAACCATAAGCATTTCCTATATATAATTATGATTAAAATCAAGCAAATACGAATGATGTAACATCACATGTTGTTTGGATAGGACGGTATGTGCTTTGATAATTGGAAATCCGGATAACTGAGGACCGGATAATCGAGGTTGTACTGTATTGTATGAAGTGTATATACGTATATACGTATATACCAAAAAGTTGGACATTTGCTGGATGATTAAAAATTGTTTGAAAAGGAAACTTTCGAAGATCCTACCCTCTCCCGATTCCGTTCCCAAATCAGATAGGCTGTAATAGCTATCATTTTTATTAAAAACTCAGTTAAAATTTTTTCCAAAAGTTGTATAGGAAATGGGACAAATTTATAAAAGTGAAATTGAAAAGAGGAAAGGACGTATAATGTTTCATGACCCCCCTCCCCTCCCTAATGAGGAAAAGGCTAAGAATTTCTAAAGTTTTATTACCATTTCTTTGTGGATTGGGAAGCGTTACTCGTGTATGGATGAAAAATTTGCTACCATATTTTTGAAATAAATTGAAAATAAATATTAAACGATTTGAAATAACAATATCACCACAAAGAATACAAAACACCGCTGATTAATAGAATAAAAATCTATGATGAACTCTCTTAATGCCGAGTTCTGGGTAGTCCAAGTTTTTTTTTTTTTTTTTTTTTAAATTAGTAAAACTCTAAACTTTAATGTCATCATAGACTGTGTACAGTTCAATTAAAAGCTTGAAAACTCCTGAGCATATAATTGAGCTAATTTTCTCCTATACTCAACGAGCAGCACCATCAAATTTCGAAAATATATAAAATTTGTTCGAGCCTTTTACTCTTAGTACGCCGATTCCAAGAATTCCATACCTGGTAAACTGACGTTGACGCGTTGGTAATTTCATTTTATTTGGCTTCTTATAGAAACATTATAACGTATGATGGTGTTATTTCGTTGAACGCGCGTGTTGCTGCGAACGCGCTATTTATAACCACGTGTTTCGATGAAATAAATTCTCAATGAACTAGACTAGACTAGTACTCTAATGTTTTTTTTTTTACGCTCGAAGCCTTATCTGCTATTTATTTTACGCTTTCGTAAAATCGAGGGGAAAACACATGGAAATGATAGCGCCATGCTTGTTTTACATGTGGAAATATACCTACGGGTAATTTTGGTGGCATTAGAGAATTAGAGATGATATTTGGTTAACGACTCGAAGTGGTCATTTACTCAGGTTATCGCATATCAGCATACGCGATTATTAATAGTGGCGTGTAGCTGTGTACATTTTGTGAGGTTTAGTTGATTTTCGTTGTTTAGAATAGTAGTTGATGTCCGTGTGTCGAAATTTTTCGCCTAAAATTGCTTACACGGTTGCATCATATAAGGAAGAATTTTTCACGTTTTTTCCTTACATCTAGGGCTTATCTGCAGATTTATCGTTTTGTTACGAATCGTACTTGTAGGTTTTCGACGGTGTGTTCGGTATATGTGTAATTATTATTTATTATCGATGAGAATTGGTGTTTAGATAAAAAGCCGACGACGACGGTTATGGTGTTGCGAGTGTAGTGAAGTGTTCGTGTGTTGTGTTCGCGATATACTGGCGAACGTATACACGTATTTTTACCTCGTGGTAATCTACCGATGGTTCGGCGTGTTTGACTCGCGTATTTATAGGAGCCAGCCGTGCGAAAAGAAAATGGGTAGAAATTTTAAAGGATATTCGTTTCGTCGTAAACTCGTAAGTTTTTCTAATCTCGAAATTTGGTTTTTCCTCTCGTTTTGTCCATGCTGACATTTTGTACGCGTGTAAAAATGGACTAACGTTTTTAAGAAATTTACGACTCGCGTTAAATTAATTTGATGGCCTTTGGGTTCGTATAGCAAACAGGAAGATGAGAATACCGAAGGTGTACTCGTGTCCGATTTGGCGATTACACCGTAGAATGTGTTATCAACGCGACGCTACGTAAAGCTAACAAATAGCGTCGAGTGTCGTTTACCTTTTCGAGTTAATGTATGTGATGACGCGCGAATTTGCAACGCTTTCCCTTCCCTCAGGCAGTGGTATTAGGTTGTTTTGAACGGAGAGAGGAAAACATAGATATTATATCATATTCGTTCGAATTGTTTAGGTAGCGATGTTGGTAGTAATAGCGGAGATTTTACGAGTGGAAGGTCATTGAGATTAATTTTGTTGATTGTTTTTAAAAAATCTTTTATAAGTAAGGTACGCGTCTATGTATACGTAATCGTATCGAATACAAATACATTGTAACGGCGTAGGAGGTGCGATATCGATCTGAAATATTGCTCAAGTTGGGTAAAATACGTCTACGCGTATACAGACGTAGGTATTCTGTATGCCAGTGCTACGTCTACCTGTATAATTTTCGAAGCCGACTGTAGTGTAGACTGTAGAGTGCTCTCGTAATTAGACTTGAACATTCATCTCGAGAAGTATCGATTGCGATGTAATTTTTGAAAACCAACCACTTTGTATATTGTTTTGAATTCATGCAATGAACAGTTGGGGAATTTTAGTTCCTGTTTCGAGGAAATTGTAATGACTAATGAAGTAATGAAATTGATAACGTATCTTTGAAATGGAATACTGACTTTGCACAGTTGCCAAATAGGTAAGCTGTGCATTAGGTTACTTTTTTTGAATTTTTTGGGGTTAAGGGGAATCAATTCACTGAAAAATAAACTCTTCCTTCAGTCTCATTTGAATTTTCCTTCATGATGGTGAGATTCTATTACCATTTTGTAGCGTTGTTTTCATTTTACGTAATTCAAAATAGTCGTGGAGTGGGATATATCGAAAATTGATTATGTTTACCGTTCCATTTTATCGAATAACCTTGAACAATTTTCGATGCATCAATGTTGCATAATGCCTATGATGCACCTAAAAACTTAATGTATACGCTATACATTTGTATTCATGTAATGTGTTCTAAAGGTAAGGAGATGGAATTTCTATGACGTCCTTTCGGGGTCATTTAACTGATGCGACCAATATCTTTGTTTACCTTATTAATTATTTTTGAGAGGAGGTACTACAATGGTAATCAAATTGTTCAGCATACCTACCTATCAAATAATTGATAAAATATATCTGATAGAAAAAAAAAAACGTAAGCAGCCATGTCGCATTACTGGAGCTGAGTTTTTAACTAGAGCTTGTTTTGATTTACTAATAACCTTGCTTAACTGTTCATGACTACAGGCCACACCCAATACCAAGTCTGAAAACCCCTACCCTATCCTTTCCAAAAACACTTAAGAACTTGAATTTGGCACAAATGTAGTATTTCTTGCCATGAAATGATCATGTGAACAACATATTTCTCAAATTATAACTATTTGAGGGTCCTCAAATTATCTTCACATCTTGATAATCCGCCATTTTGGATCCATTTTGACTCAAATTCAAGAGGTCATATTCTGGTCACCAACTAACCTCACGCACAAAATTTGACCTCTTTAACTTGATTTGGTGGGGAGATATGGAAGATTCAAGAAATTTCATGACTCAAAACTTCCTCAAAAAGCCGTTTTTTGATATAACTCCTCTCAATATGCACTTAGGAAGCTGAAATTTGGATATGTTAGTATCCGTGACTCACTCTTTCATATGAAATCAAAAACGAAAAATTTGAGCTATTTGCCCCTTCTCCAGCCCCCCTCAAAATTTGAGTGATCCGCCATTTTGAAATTTATCGAAAAAACAAAAAAGCTATTTTTGCGTATTTTCAAGAAGAGTTCCTCACCGAAGTTTGAGCGAATTTTATCCGCACCCGCCTGCGCAAGGCGAGTGACCCAAAAAACGAAATTTCCTCAAAAACAGGTTTTGGCTTTAACTCTCCTCAAAATGCACTTGGGAAGCTGAAATTTATATATGTTGGTGTCTGTGACTCGCTCTTTCATATGAGATCAAAAATGAAAAATTTGAGCTATTTGCCCCTTCTCCAGCCCCCCTCAAAATTTGAGTGATCCGCCATTTTGAAATTTTTCGAAAAAACAAAAAACCGTTTCTGCGCATTTTCAAGAAGAGTTCCTCACCAAATTTTGAGCGAATTTTATGAATACTCGCCGGCGCTACGCGTGGGGGAAAAATATATATATATATACCAAAAAGTTGGACATTTGCCAGATGATTACAAATGATCTGAAACGCAAAGATTTGAAGACCTCACCCTCCCCCGACCTTCCCTTCCCAAATCAGGTAGGCTGTAATAGCTATCGTTTTTATTAAAAACTCAGCTAATAAAAAAGATACTTTAATAAAATCTCTCGAAATAGACGAAAAGAATTAAAGGTATTCAGGATATATGTGTTTGAAGTAGAGTTTGCATCATTCTCACTATCCACACATTCCATTGTTTATTCACTTAATGAACTCTCGTATGAGAGTGGAGGGTCCCTGAAAGGATAAATGAATCGAAAGCTTCGATAACAAGTCTTTTTTCTGGCGTCACAATATGGCGAATAAAGTTTAGAATTTTTTCATGCATTCCGAAATATGTACTGTTACATTTTTTTACATTTATGAGTATATTTCCACAGAAAATCGTATACATCATAATTTAGGTTACTCGAATAATTAGAAAATATCGGAATAGTAATTTAAAACAATTTTTCTCCTTTTTATTCGTCAATAGTACGTAGGGATCATATTCAAAATTTTTCTGCTCTAATTAGGCACTGGGCACATACATCCTTTCAAATTCGTAATAAATAAAAAATTAAAAAATTTTCAGTCGCTAACAAATGTTTAATTCACTTTCACTTTTTTGTGATCAAATATTTAATCTGCGCTGTATTGCTATTTCAGTTATATCTCGATTTTTTCTTTTTGAAATCGTGCAATTATTATTTATATTTATTTTCTTGAAATACTGGTAACGAGCAGTTGTACATTACAAATTGAATAACTATAAACGTTCTTATGATTTCCGTCCATATATACATTGCAGTGTCTCTCTTATAATTTCCTTATTTTCACAATGGACGTTGCAAAATATGCGAAAATAAAAAATGTCCAAGAATAAAAATAATGAAAAAAGATAAATGTTCAAAGGAGATGAGAAATTTACGTATAAAAATAAGAATAAAAAATGTTCAATAAATAATCACACAAATTCCAATTTCATGTTGATTATGTTATATTAGTAAACTTTCTTTTGATCAAGGTTCAGAGTAAATGATTACAAAAGAAAAATCTTGCTACGTTTTTAATTTTGCGGGAGGTGAATAAGTAATGAATGAATTTATACTTGATTTGGACTAGTGAGGAGAGGGTGAAAAACACATGAATTAGGGATTTCTGCATTTCTCGTTTCGAGGCTGTTTATAACAACGTAATGGCGATCACTTATAGGTATGCGAACAAGTCTGCGAGTTAATCTATGAAATGAGATTGATTTTTGAATTCTGCTCTCATAGCAGTAATTTTTTCTTTCATACTTTTTTTATTTAGTCGCGTAAAAGTTATGATTCAGCTGTATTAGTTATGTACTCGAGATAAAAATTTTGGGAATCGTTCGAGGGTTCGAGTGTACACTTGTTGCCCGCTTTAGAGTTTCCTGGTAGTTTCGAATATTCTAAGTGGTATTCGTATCGTGTATACGAGACACGGTGTCGCGTTTAGAGGCGACTGAACCCGCGGTGAATTCAGTTTGGAAATTTTGTTATGGCAAAAAGAATGAAGAACTTCGCGTCGATTTTCGCTGACAACGTTGTTAACGTTGCCAGAGATACGAGTTCGTAACTTTTTCAATTTTGAAATGAAACCATTTCGACAATTTCTTGGCGGACGCTCGTTTGAAGTTTTATCAAATTTAATAATCAATAGTTACGTCTTGAAATGCGGTAGATAACGAATAGAATTGCGATGGATTCAGTCTTGTATTCTTGTACGCGAAATGCTTGCGTGTCATTAAAAGTATATTTATAATATTTCGAACTCAGCTTATCGTTAATATGATGACAAATGAACGCGTTATTTGAATCAGGAATTTCTTTTAGTCAAGGAATGAATTTTAAGTCAGATTTAAAAGTTGACAGAAATTTCATTTTATTTAGGTTATGAGGTTAATCTGATTCGCCCTCTAAAAACGAGAAATTGTTGAATTTGAAATGTTCGAATTTAGTACGGAAACGTCGCGTGTGTACATGTACGCAGGTGATCGCGCGGAATAGTCGATTTAAAGGAGCATATATATTTTTTTTTTTTTTGAGAGAGAGAACGGATTATAATTTTGCTCACTAGTCACATTCTGTGTTTGTATAAAGGTTTATTTTGGTTTGATTTATCGATTTTCCTAGTGCCGTGCATCACAATTTGAAGCATAATTCTTTTTTATTCGTGGCTGAAAAAACCCTTACTGAAGGTTCCTAAATACTTAATTACGCCGAATAACATAGAAGCACGCGAGCTTTGAACAACCGAAAAATTTCACGATGTGCTATAATTTGAGAAACGTAATAAAAATTTAGGTGTACAGAAATGAACTGCCTTATATGGGTATCGCCAGCGGTGCAGTTCTTTTTAGATTTGTAATAACAATTTTTCCTACTTCATGCGTATGTTAGGTTGGCAGTGAAAAATAAAAATTCGAATTTGAAGTGCATAACCCACTAAAAAGTTTAATTTTACTATAAAATTATGATTCTTAAAATTTAAAGTCGATAGGTTAATATTAACAAGTGACGCAGAGTCGTTAAAGTTTAGTACACGATATCTTTACTATGTTTGCCCAACCTCATGGAAGGGATTTTTTTTTGATTTTTTCGAAGTTCTCACCCCTGCATTTTTTTCTTTATGCTTCTACATTACGCAAAAAAAATTTCAGTCTTCATTCTAAGTCCACACATGGCCCATTCTCAAACTTCCAAGGCTTTCGATACCACATACGCTAGCAGGGTGGCAATGAAATGCATGATCAGATGAGTAACCCACTAAAAAGTTTAATTTTAGTATAAAATTATGATTCCTAAAATTTCAAGTCGATAGGTTAATATTAACACGTGGCGTTGAGTCGTAAAGTTTAGCACACAATATCTTTACTATGGTTGTCCATGTACCTTATGGAAGTGAATTTTTTTTTTGATTTTTTCGGAGTTCTCACCTCCTACATTTTTTCCTCTATGCTTCAAAACTTCAGTCCTCTTGGATGAGGTGAACACATGCCACCGGGGGGCTTAAGTTCCTCCTTTTCATGAAAAATCATCTGAACGCCTTCCAGCTCCTTACCTATGGGAAAAAGAGGTGGTATGAAGAGGACCAAAAGTGTTAGTCGTGTCTTGAGGCTTCCATACACGTCACTGATACCTTCGAACCTTAATTAGGAGCCAAGTTAGGCAAAAAAACGAAGCAAAAGTATCGAAATATAGGTAAAATACACCAACAAAAAAAATTTATTTTCTTTCATTTTCGCCAACCTTTCACGTAGATAATTATACATAGCCCTCGAGAAGACCTCGAGAGTCAATTACACACCTCATAAAATCGAAAAATATCAAAGGGCTTAAATTATAATTTCTAAAATATTTGCATTTTTTTTTTTTTTTTTGTTACATAAAATCCAGAAAAATATGAATCTTAAACCTTGACATTTTCAATATTTATAAACACATCGATGTTTTTCAATATTTTTCAACAAGTATTGTTTTTGAAAGGGTACCTTGTTGAAAAATGGGCATATTTTTCAATCAGAAGGAGATACCCCGTTCAGTATAATCGTTGAAAACATATTCATAATTATATGGCTTTTGGTCAAAGGGGCCTGACATTCTGTTTGAGAATTTAATTTATGCGACGAATCGATTGTCTTCGACTGTGGAATCCACTTCATTCATTGCCGATACAATTATGACCTTTTCATCTAACGTGGTACTTTCTTCATCATCAAATAAAGCTAATGACAACCATTTCTTCGGTAAAATACCACAGATGACCACAAAATTTCGCACGAACATTTTTCGTGGTTGAGAAATGATCGATTCGTAGTTTATCAACATTATCAAAAAATTCAAATGGGAAAATTTGTTCAAATGAAAACATTGTGAATTTTATAAATCTAACGAGAGTTCATATTTTGGCTTTTTCGCTGATAAAATTGAAAGTAGGTACCGATACACAACTCCTGCCTAAAATTCACAAATTCACCATGTATTGATCAGCCCATATCCTTTTCTCTCTTTTATTGTTTCTAACTACGAACTGTTCTCTTCTGTTTATAAATATTAAAAATGTTAAGGTTTTACATTCATATCTTTCTGGATTTTATGTGACAAATAAAAACAAAATGCAAATATTTTAGAAATTATAATTTAAGCACTTTGGTATTTTTCAATCTTATGAGGGGTGTAATTGACTCTCGAGGTTTTCTCGAGGGCTACGTATAATTATCTACGTGAAAGGTTCGCGAAAATGAAAGAAAATAATATTTTTTTTGTTGGTGTATTTTACCTATATTTCGATACTTTTGCTTCGTTTTTTTGCCTAACTTGGCCCCTAATTAAGGTTCGAAGGTATCAACTAACACTTTTGGTCCTCTTCATACCACCTCTTTTTCCCATAGGTAAGGAGCTGGGCGGCGTTCAGATGATTTTTCATGAAAAGGAGGAACTTAAGCCCCCCCTTGGCACGTGTTCCCCTCATCCAAGAGGACTGAATTTTTTTCGCGTAATGTAGAAGCATAAAGGAAAAAATGTAGGGGTGAGAACTCCGAAAAATCAAAAAAAAATTCCCTTCCATAAGGTTGGACAGCCATGGTAAAGATATTGTCTGCTAAACTTCAACGACTCTACGCCACGTGTATTAATCAACCTATCGACTTGAAATTTTGGGAATCATAATTTTATAGTAAAATTAAACTTTTTAGTGGGTTACTCATCTGATCAGGAGGTAAAAATTTGTTCTCATGTATTTCATTGCCACCCTAGCGTATATGGTATCGAAAGCCTTAGAAGTTTGAGGAGGGACCATGTGTGGACTTGGAATTTTTTTTCGTAAGAGCTGGTTGTATTGAAATCGGAAATGCTACCACTATTCGTTCATGACCCTGTTTTATAGTATTTTTGAACCATGTAATAAAAAAATTACATGCGTACATTCATCGTAGTTTAGAGCAGGTACCCTCTTCCTAGGTTATTAGTATGTATGTTTACGACTGTACGAAAATTAAAAAACTTTAATGCAATTTACTCGGTGTTGGGAATGTTATACTGATCGATGATCATTATACATTTGGATAATCTTTTTTTCTTATCATAGTGTTTGTACGTATTTCATTTCAGGTGATCGAAGGTCGGCTTGAAACGTTCGTACCTCAACAAATGAAAGAACCGCCGCAGAACGTGACTGCTATGAAGCAAAGTTACATTCAGGTATGTGCGTATAATAATTGACGAGTGTAGTCGTGTGTTGAATGAGTGAGAAAAATAAAAATCGATCGTTTTTTGCGTGGAATTGGAAAAGTAAATTTGGTGTCTTAGTAAAGCTAGAAGCCGTTTAGTTAACGCAGTCGTATTTAAAATTGTCCATCATGGTATTCGTATTGCATTCTGGCGAGCTGTCAGCTTGTACGTTAGCTTTGGGCCAGCGAATTGAGGCAGAGCGCAGAAAACCAAAAGTAACAAAAACTTTCAGAAACGAATGTAGAACGTAAGTAATGGAGAAGATCGTTGTTAACTAAAAGCATCGTCGACTGTGGTAAAAATTTACGTTTACGAAAGGAGAATAAAGGTATTATAAAGCTTAAATCACCGTCATTGTTTTAGATTACGATTTACGAGTAGTCTAAAAATGGATATCATCGTATACTTCGGTAAGGTTAAAGTAATCGTGCGTGTTTTATGAAACGAGCGGCGCGGTTAAGTTTCATGAACTCGTCCGCAATGGCTAATTACGCGAGCATTAAATTATACTCATTTCCTTCCGCGAAAGACGCGAGATCGGCGCGCGTGCGCACGTCTCAACAACCACCTATTTCGGAGTAGTTGATGAACTTGGTCGAGCCGGTAATTTACATTTTTGTAAACGGGTTACTGGCCGATGGCCGCAGTGGCCGCGATCTACACGCTACAGATCACGAGAGTGATTTTAATTTTCGAACGTGATAGATCGGCAATTCGCCGAAAATACCATATGTCCATTTTGACTGGACGAGCTCGTTAACGACTAACGTGTGCGAGGAAATGCGAAAAAGGCGAAAAGTTTGGCATTGTTTCGAAATGGTGTCGAACGCGATGTCGTATTGAAAATTGCGTCGGAATGACTCTGTGTTGCGTATTAGAAAATCTTGGTAAATTTCAGAAACTCGCATCTCCGTCGTAATTCGTTACTCGTAATGCGAGTTCTACGCGTTAGTTTATTTCATTTTGAAAACCAATATAGTCTCGAGCACATCGTACGAGTTACGAGGGTGTGATGAAGGAAGAGGATAGATTACTTGTGAAAGAATTACATTTTTAATACGAGACTCGCAAGCGCCGAGGCGTTTGTGTGGTCGCTAAATTGCATAAATACATTATACGTGGCGTTAGTTTTTCGTCGTTTTTAAATGAAAAATTACCGCTAGCGTTTTATTAAGATTCAACCGTGACCTTGCTGGCGGTCGGAATGAAGTGACGAAACGATGCGAGTTGTTTCGTAGGTAGAAGAAAAATTCGTACTATTTGTTTCTTCGTTATTTGAAAATCTTATTTAGGTACTCGAAAGAAACGTGAAATTTTCTTCGAAAAATTGTCTCTAGCTTTTGCAATTTTGTAGTTGTGTTATGCGAATAGTATAAACGTGTTAGGGTGCGATTTTACTTTTTTTTAAAGCAAATAATGGCAATAGGGAATTGTGGTTGTTTTCGAAGCGGATAGTAGGGTTCCGCAAAAAGGATGAAAAATTCTAGAAATTTGAACCTGAAAAAGAGGAGCGCCAATGAAGGACATTGTTGGACCCATCTAACTGAGAGTAAGCATCTTGTGAGCAAAAAGGTATACACGAGGTCTCGATTAAGGAACCAACGCTCATTACGCGTGGAAACCCATACGTTATGCCGAAGGGGCATCAAACTATTCGAAATTTATCTTTTTTTTTTTGATGACCTGAAATGATGAAGGATTACCGAAGGCATTTAATAACCTATAACTTTTGAAAAAATAAGGAGTGTTCTTTATTAACGATTTTTAAAGTTCGCTTTTTTAACCTTCCCGTTGAGCTACCTTCATGTGTCTTTAAAAGAGCATCATCAGAAGCTTAAATTATTTCACGTATCAAATATTTTTGTTTATTTAAAACTTGCTCGAGCAATAAATTTAATTTCATTAGTTAGAAGCACACAACCACAATAAGCTTCTCTTGCCCAAAAAATTAGAAATAAGCCTTTGAAATCCGCTAAAAAAAGATGAATTTTTTGAAACGATTTTATCGAACGAAAAGCCAGCAAAATTATTATTGTATAATTAATGCATTGCATCAATAGCATGTATAGATACGCATCCCTGCGCTCCCACCTGTCCCTTCCTCTCACCCTCCAAGAACTACTCGCAGACGATGAAACTACTTTGAAAAACCTCATGAGGTTCCTCAAAGCCACTAATATCCTCCCCCAAATTTAATGCTTCCCTCAACCCGTGCCTCTGGCCAATGTAGCAGTACAAGGCACGTAAATTAAACTAGTAAACAAGTAAGAAATTGAATTATTCCTATAGCAAAAATTTTATTTAATCCCTTTTGAAAATTTATATTTAAACTTATTTTATAATTTGAAATTGAAATAAAATTAATTTTATTTATTCAAATAATAGAAGAGTAAGCCATATATTGAAACTGGCATATTTTGGCTTATTTCAGTCTATCGCCACCCATGAAATAGTTTTTTTTTTGGGGGGGGGGAGATTCAGTCTCATTTGAGCGAGTTCTACTATTACAAAAACGATGTGTTAGGATAATGTTCAATTTAGGCCAAAAAGAGTCCTGCAAAGATACTTTCATATCGGAAAAGTTATTAACAATGCCCTCTCTTTATATACTGAATATATGTGATCTAGTACATAAAAAATTAATTATAACACAGACGGGTACACATAGTTATAACACTAGGCATAGCAACGATTTACAAATTACCCAATATAGGACAAAATTTCATCACACGAATATAGATACTATGTCCACAGAAATTTTTAATTCTCTCCCACAGAATATTAAAAAAATTCATTCTAATAAAATTTGTAAAACAAAACTCAGGGAATTGCTGATTACTGGTGCGTTTTACACGGTGCAACAGTATCTCACATTGTAGTAATTTAAAATATTTTATATGTATGGGCCATTAGTAGTTGTTTAATTTAAATTTTTTTTATTTATTTTTTTTTGTAACATAGGTATAACATTGTATATGCTCCTCGGAGTGCCCACTACATGTAAATGGATAATAAATAAATAAATATCAAAATTTAAAAAATTCGATAAATTTAGGTGAATAAAATGTGAAGTTGGAAGTGTGTCCAGCGAATTTGAGACTCCCAACGACATTTGGGCAATCTAAAGAAATTTCAAAAATGCTTATATGCATTCTCAAAAAACATGTTTTCTTTTTTTTTCTTTTTTATAACATTGAAGGGTTTTGAACATCCCAAAATTGGCGAAAAATCGTCCACAAAAAGTTTGAATTCTCACGATGTCATGATCATCCACTATATCCTATAGTGAGAATGAAATGAAATTGAACGGAGTGGAACTTGTATTTTAGAAATTCGTCGATTTGAAACTGTTGGATGCGATGGTAGAATCCTAAAAATGATATTGGATACGGATTAAAATACTTAGTTGGATTCACCATTTCACATCGAGTTTTATGAGTCTTTTTCAAGATTGCTCAAAATTCTTCGTGAGAATAAAAATAGCAAAAAATATTTTTTCAAAAATATTACTTCAATTATTGGATGTTTCATATTCGACGGGGTCATTTTAAACTCAACAAATCTGCCCACATAATCTGAAATGCCTAAATCCATCTCCATCTACGTAATAGATGTTTTAATCACATAGATGTCAAATTCCTGTCAAAAGTTGCATTAGTTTATTTTTATTTGAAGAGTTACAACTTTTGGAAACTTCTAAAATAGATTAAAATTTAATATGGCACAATATTTTGCGTCAGTGATGTATCGTCTTCTATTTTATAACATAAAACGGTCTTCGTACGTGAAACGTGTATTAACGTTTTTTGAACTCTAGTATTTGTTCTTATTCGTATTTTAACGATATATACTACGTTCAATTGCGTAGAGCAGCGTTGCCTCGTATTACATGAAAATGTAGTTCTGTATGTGATCTCTGAAAAAATTTTGTATCTCGATGATGTAAAATGGAAGGCGATTCATCGTCTATGTGAAGCTTTGTATGATATACTTACCCCAGTTGTAGTTTCTGAAATTATAATAATCGAATACAAATCTTGTCGCATAATTCGATGGGCTCACAATTACAATATCTGTTATAAAGACAAAAAAAAGAAAATTATTTCAACGCAATTCTACTTCTTTGTCAGGAAATAAGGGTAAGGAAAAATGATTAATTTTTTTCTCTTGTAGCGTACATTTTTATCGAGCTAAAACTTATTGTATTGATTACACTACTCGACAAATTTAAGGTCATATCTTGTTTTTGAAAAATTTCCTGTATGATGAGATAGAGAAGTACTAGGAAACCAAAATTCCATGGTCGTTCCCCTGCAACTGTTGTTTCGGAGGATAGGAGCAAAGTTTTGCTCTATCTGTACTTTTCGGAGGAAAAAAATTCTTCTTGTGCTCGTATGGAGAGAACCTGAAGAGAATCTCAGAAGCTATGAACTAAAGAATTTTTGAGTTCGTTATCTCAGTACGAGCGTAAGAAGAGTTTTTTTTCGAAAAAGTACAGATCGAGCAAAACTTAGCCCCTCCCCTCGGAAACAACACTTTCGGGTGGTTTGACCACGGAACCTTGCAGTTTCCTGGTACTTTTCTATTATATGATACAGACAGTGTTTCAGAAACAAGATATGACCTGAAATTTGAACCTCTGTAAAGCAGAATTCGAGTGTATTCTGTCTTTTGAACCATAAAGGGTTTAAATTAAGTCAATATCTTGCACGCGACCAATAGATTACCCATTTGTCGTTCATTTTTTAAATTAATTGAAAAAAAGTCCGCTAATATTAAGAAAAGTGCCAGCTGAAATTATTTCCAGTTTTTTGGACGACAAAATCAACTTAAAAACGCTCGGCAGTTTTAATTGACAAAAAATTGAATTTTTTGAAAACTTTCATCTCATTTTCAATGTTTTAAAAATGAAATTGGAAGCTGAAATTTATATGAAGCCATTTTGAAGTTATTACGCTACTATTGTGTAATTCTACACACGCGTATTCGATTACTCCAGTAAATATGATAGGTAATTTAAATGTCATTAATCATTACTTCAAATCAGCGTAGGTAAAATGAAATCACCGAAAGAAAGCGAGTTTTTCATCACTATCCTATTATCGTGATTAAATAAGGGACAGTTAGGAGGGGTAAAAATTGAATAGTATTGTCGATTGTTTAAAATGGTCGTGGTTTTGGAACAAAGGTTTATTTATTTTATGTTATTTTCTTTCAGTTAACGAGACCATTTACCGACGAAGAAGCCTTAATTAATAAAAAACTGCCGAAGGAACTATTTATGAGGTGAGTACCGGTAAAAACTACCCAAGTTATTTTTCGAATGACGTTAATAATGCTGGTCACACGAATGTCCAGCGTACGCATTGGAATAACAAAATTAAACGACGTTCCGTTGTTATTTATAAAAACGTATCGTCAGTGTGAAAAAATTCATAAATGCAGAGTGATGGCGGAATGGCGTAAAAGTTGATGTAATTGAGTAACGTAATGGCATGCGGTGTTTGGCGTAACACCGCACCGTAGCACCTTGGAAGTTGGAATTGAAATGTTCATCGATTTTATAATTTGTCACCCCGAGCGAAGTTTTATGGGATGCTTTTACGAGCGCATCGCTAGAGCGCGAAAATACGATGACGAATGCCATTTTCTAATTAAGGAAAAAGGCGAAATCCGAGTTATCTAACGCGTATAAACTCGCGAACTCAGTACAGATGTTAGCGGCTACTTTTAGCAAATTTTCACACCCGAGGTCGGCAACGACGATAGCTCGGTTGTTATTGGCATTATCTGTTTCGGCGATTATGGTTAATTGCATTTGCATTGTACGATGGTACTTGAAGTATCGGTATCGATGTCGTCGTGCTTCAATCTACACACGATAAAAAAATTAAAAAAACAAATCGGTATTTCGCGAAAGCATTCGAACTTTAAGCTGTAGTGGAGAGTATAAGTACGAGTTCGTCATCGCGAGTACATGTGTACGCCTAATGCTTTCCGAACATTGCGTAAGATGATGAATTTTGGCGATTTCATCGATTTGCAGCGGGCTATAAAAGGTGTGTCGGTTGCGTTGCAATGCAACCCACGTATTTCGTCGCTGTGAACCGAATTGAAATAAATTGGTATTTTTATCGCGACTTGAAAAAAAAAAATTCAACATAAATGATTACCTAGTAATGATGTGGTAGAGACCGATTTTTGAGTCTTTGTCGCGTGTTCTTTACTAATTTTTCAAGACCAGGACTATCATTGGAAAAGACCAACTTTTTATATTCTGTTTAGTGTTTATCTGGTATTGAAAAATAGAAACAGAAATCGGCGTAAGATGAGTTGAGAAATACAAGGCACAGGTACTTGAACTCGATTTCTTTTGCGACGTATTGCAAGATGAAACCTCCGCTCTGAGAGCAGACGATAAAATTGATTTTCCGCTCGAATTAACGATGCACAAAGTTGCTTTACTTGCTGCACGTTTACGTAATACAATCGTACACCTACAGTGACAGCCGCGTCTGGTACAATGTACATATCACCGTTTACCTCTACCTTGGTTACAGTTGCCTCCTTCGCCGTCTGGTCACCGTAACCGCGAATCATATTGCAAAGATTGAGGAATGCTTGTTTACTTTTTCGCCCGTCTCGACGTCTCCCGTTACCGTCATGGAAACCTCTTGGCTCCTGCCGACTGCTCGCATCGTCGAGTTCGTTAACATTTACAGGAGCTCGCGAAAAATAACCCAGCAAATATGTTCGGACGCGTGAGTGTAACTGAGCGAATGATCGCGTTAGAAATACGCCTATGGAATGATTTCATAGTAATGTGGTGAAGGTGAATGAGAACTGGCTGAACTCCGCGAAGGAATCGTTTGTTTACAAAACGCCGTCAAATTTAAATGCTTATATCACCGCGAGTGATGAAGGTTTTTGGAAACCGTTTAGAGATTTTGGAAGATGAAGGCGTGAAATTTTTATTCGCGCAAAAGTTCTTGAATTTAGAGTATGAAAATTGGATTAGAAAAAGCCAAGGGGGAGGGGATCTGTTTTTCAGTTTTAAGCTATGGCTATAGAGGCTTCATTTTTGCATTTTGCCTGTTTTAATTTGTTGGCTGGAAAATGGGGAAAAATCGAAAAAGTTAGAAGTTTTGATTTCGATATTTTGAAATACTGCCGCATGTAGTTAGAACGTCCTATCTGACATTTCGAAAGTTTTGAAATGAATGCAAAATAGGGCGCTTTTAACTCGTAAAACCATGTGAGAAGTTAGAACAAAATTATTAGCTGTATTTCTACCGTTCTGTTGTAGATAGGACATTCTAACTTAGCTGAGGAGATAGGATAAATGTACAGGAACAATATTCTGCAAAAATTAAAAAAAAAACGTAAGCAGCCATGCCGCATTACTGGAGCTGAGTTTTTAACTGGGGCTTGTTTTGATTTAGTAATAACCTTGCTTAACCGTTCATGACTACAGGCCACACCCAATACCCTATCCTTTCCAGAAACACTTAAGAAGTTCAATTTGGCACAAATGTAGTATTTATGCGAACACATATTTCTTAAATTATAACTATTTGAGGGTCCTCAAATTATCTTCAAATCTTGATAATCCGCCATTTTGGATCCATTTTGACTCAAATTTGAGAGGTTATATTCTGGTCACAAACTAATCCCACACACAAAGTTTGACCATTCTAGGCCGATTTGGTGATGAGATATGGAAGATTCGTGAAATTTCCTGCAGCAATTTCCCCTCCAAAAGCCGTTTTTTGCTCTAACTCCCTCCAAAATCACTGAGGAAGCTAAAATCAAAATGCGTTTGTCACTTGGGCTCATTTTATCATATGACACAGCAATAAAAAATTTTCGACCCCTCTTGTACCCCCACCACTATTTTAGGTTGATAACCCCGCCTTCCCCCTCCAACATCATGTATGGAAGTGAATTCGGGATATAGTATACAACTTATCCCCAATAACCATATGAATTCATATTAATTACATTTTTACCAACTTGAGGCTCCTCAAGCTCTACTCAAAATTTTGATAATCCGCCATTTTGAATCCATTTTGATCCAAATTCAAGAGGTCATATTGTGGTCACCAACTAACCTCACACACAAAATTTGACCTCTTTAACTTGATTTGGTGGGGAGATATGGAAGATTCAAGAAATTTCATGACTCAAAACTTCCTCAAAAAGCCGTTTTTTGATCTAACTCCTCTCAATATGCACTTAAGAAGCTGAAATTTGGATATGTTAGTATCCGTGACTCACTCTTTCATATGAAATCAAAAACGAAAAATTTGAGCTATTTGCCCCTTCTCCAGCCCCCTCAAAATTTGAGTGATCCGCCATTTTGAAATTTATCGAAAAAACAAAAAAACTATTTTTGCGTATTTTCAAGAAGAGTTCCTCACCGAATTTTGAGCGAATTTTATCCACACCGCCTGCGCAAGGCGAGTGACACAAAAAACGCAATTTCCTCAAAAACAGGTTTTTGCTAACTCTCCTCAAAATGCACTTAGGAAGCTGAAATTTAAATATGTTGGTGTCCGTGACTCACTCTTTCATATGAGATCAAAAACGAAAAATTTGAGCTATTTGCCCCTTCTCCAGCCCCCCTCAAAATTTGAGTGATCCGCCATTTTGAAATTTTTCGAAAAAACAAAAAAAGCACTTCTGCGCATTTTCAAGAAGAGTTCCTCACCAAATTTTGAGCGAATTTTATGAATACTCGCCGGCGCTACGCGTGGGGGAAAAAAATATATATATATATACCAAAAAGTTGGACATTTGCCAGATGATTACAAATGGTCTGAAACGCAAAGATTTGAAGACCCCACCCTCCCCGACCTTCCCTTCCCAAATCAGGTAGGCTGTAATAGCTATCCTTTTGTTAAAAACTCAGCTAAAAAAAAGTGAAAATTCAGATAGGACGTTTTAACTATGGGCGGCAGAATACGCCTTTTAGCTTTTTTTTTTTTTTTTTTTTTGAAAAAAACCACCTGCCAGAATTGCAAAACAAAAAATCGTAAGCAACCGTATTGCATTAGTGGAGCTGAGCTTTTAATGGTAGCTCGTTCAGATGTACAGATACATGAATGTAATGTTATGAACTTCTTCACAGGACCCATTAGAGTTCAGTTTTGAATACGTACTAACGTTAGTGCTTCTTGTGTATAAGAATTATTTTAGATCATATCCGTTGAATTTCATATATTTTAGACTCCTCAATCCATACTTGAATTTTGATCATTTGCGATTTTGACTCAAATTCAAGGAACAATTTTATGGTTTACAGATTGAGCTTTCCAACTACATTTGGCGAGGATATGTGAATGATTCGTGAAATTTTCCGACTTGATTTTCTCTTTAGAAGACGTTTGTAGCTCCAACTTGCCTCAAAACTCTTTCAGGAAACTATAATTTAAATATGTTGGAAATTTTAGCTAACTCTGTTATATGAAACCATAATGGGTAACTTTCGACCTTACGTGTCTTCTATGTGAGGATGATAACTCCTCTTTCTCTGGATATATGCGTGGTCGAAGGTATTGAAATACTCATTAATTTAAAAGCAGTGTTACCAGAAAGCTTGCTTTTGATTTTGAAAAATTTTTATTCGCAAAAACGTCGAAGTTTTTTCATCCTTCATTCTTTTAAATTGAAAAACATCATAAATGAGTGATAACTATATACTCGTATAATCTAATTATAAATATTATTCCCATTTAAATGCTTTTTCTCTGATTTTAATTTCCTGAAAATGTAAACATTGATATTTCAATTTGTATTTTTGCATGGAAGAAATAGATTTCATTTCACCATTGGCTCCGTCTTGTTTTTTAAAAAGCTTACTTTTAATTTCGAAAAAATTTTAAAAATTAAAATTTATAATAATTATCGAGTTTATGTAAATTAAAGTTAATAAAATTAAATGAGATACTTACGAATTAAAAATTAAATGAATAAACATTTTTTCTATATTTTTGTCTAAAATTAATAATGCTGGGATCAGAACTCCTTATTTATTTGATTTTTCTTCATTTTTGAAGTCTTCATTGTCAACAACTCAGAACTGAAAAATTTCAACGTGTTTTAACCCGTTTGCAAATACGCTAATTTCAAGAACTTTAGTATAAGTGAAAATCTTGAATATTCTGTATTTCTACTTATAGAATCTGTAATTCGAAAATATTCATTAGTTGTGGAAATATGTACGAGCATTCGAAATATCCCCTTTTTGCAAAACAACGAACTGTTTCTTCGCGAAATGCATGGTATCAAGTGAAATCGATGATAGATGTATTGAAATTGATGAACAAGATGCACGAGCTACATATCAGTTTGAAATTTTGAAGATCATGAAATTAATGTAAATTGAGCTCGTAATGATAGCGAATGTTGAATGAAAACTTGTGATCTTATTACAGCTACTTCGTCTATTTTTTCGCATACTTGGTAATTTTTTTTTTTTTTTTTGAATCGTAAACATTTGAACTTGTATTTTTTCATTCACTATCGCGTTATTCACGTAAAGTGCCATTAAGCCGCTCTAAACGTATAAATAGTGTTATTTCTGGCGCGTTGCGCCGGTACGATGGCATCGATGTAACGAATAGAGAAAAAAATTACATCGCACGCTTTGAACTTGAACAGTAAACATATGTACCCCGTACCGCCCTGTCTAGGCCGAGAAAAAAATATTTTTCACGTCTGATATTTTCGTCTGATTGAGAGAGAGAAGCATCAACATGTAACCCATCTGTCTCGTATTCCGACGCGTTGAAAATATTTTTCGTTAGAATTCAAAATGAAATTCGTTCCTCCAGAGTAATCAGTTTTTTTTTTTTCAACCTAAACGCAGACAAATAAAATCGATATTTAATTATCGCGCTAAAAGTATGGAAGAATCGATGAAAATAATGGAAGTTTAATTAATTAAAGCGCGTTTGCGGTTCTCCTTTGAACGTTGCGAAAGTTCAAAATTCATTCTTATTATTTACATTGAAATTCGCGTTCGCGATAATGATAATTTCGAACTCTGAGCAAGACTGGTATTATCGTTTCGTCCAACGTAGAAATAATGTAACGCTGTGTTAGTATATTTCTTTTTTTTTTTTTCGTTCCGGAAAGTATCGATCTTTTGATGTGTAGAGAATGGGTGCATATAGGTATCGAGATATCGGATAAATTTGCTGATATATATCATTTTTAATAACTAACTGTGATGGAAGGAGGAACGTATGGAATGAAAGCAATGGTTCAGAATATGTTGAGAGTTGTAATTACTTCAAAAAATGAAAATTTGGAAAAAAATTGCGATAATCTGCATTGTTTCTAATGCTTGTTATGTTGGCTCAAGGTAGAGTTGAAACCTTCCTTCTTGAAGGGTTCCAATGCAGTTCCAATGTTTACAACTATTTATGCAAGCTAAGAAGGGTATAATTTCATTACTAAGGTATACTCGTAAAAATTAATTTCGGGGTGCTTTAATCTCTTCACTTGTCCGGTCCTGTGCGATTTAGCACAGAGAGAATCGATGGGGCTTCCCATATAAATATTCTTCTCTGCGACAACCTGAACATATTTCACGAAAAAAAAGAGATTTATGAAGAATACTTCAAAGTGCACTTGTAGATTGTCTGCATTATAGTCGAAACTTTAATTGAGTATTTCAATAAGAAATACTTACTCTTATTAATGGAGCTAATAAATGTGCTTGTAATTGATTTTATTGAATGTATTGGTGAAGGAAAAAAAACATTTATACAACTTCCAGTACATGCTTACATAGATTTAAAATCGCTTTTATTCAATTGATGAAACAAAACCTCCAGAGAATCAGTTTAGAGTTAGAATTGAGTTTTATTTCTTCAAATTACATGTTCAAATTTTCATTTGAAAATTAGGAATGAGGACTGAAAAATAAAGTTTATAAATTTAATATAAATACGTAATAGGTACCTATTTTGTAATCTTTTTCATAATTATGCAACGACATAACTAACAATGGATAAAAAATTTTAAATTATTCATAAAAGTAAAAAATCCTAAAATGCTATAATCTTCAAAAAATCCTCAGTTTCTTCTCCACAACCTTAAATTCTCTAAATTTAGAGATAAGTCCTCATCTTTGACAACACCATGTGGGCTTGGGAAGAAGGACCGATAAAAACAGTTTTTTACATTTCTTATTAAATGATAAAATTCGATTTTTACAATCGTGTTGTATTCTAAAATGAAAATAAAGGCTACTTTCGAAATTAATGAGAACAAATTATTGGGCGAAAAAAAAAAACAAAAATTCAATCAGAGAATGAATTAAGTGTATCATCTTATAAATTTAACTTGTGGTAGCATAATTATAGTACTCGATGTTGACGATGGCTTTTTGATTAAAATTTGAAATGAATCGAAAAATGAACTCCGAATCGCTTCATCTGGCTTCGAACTATTATTGAACGAGTTCCTAATTTTTGGTTTTCATTACAATTGGCCTTTTGGCCCATACTGAATACTCATTTCAATTCTTTTTAGCTGAGTTTTTAACAAAACGATAGCTATTACAGCCTACCTGATTTGGGAAGGGAAAGTCGGAGGAGGGTGGGGTCTTCAAATCTTTGCGTTTTAGACCATTTGTAATAATCTGGCAAATGTCCAACTTTTTGGTATATATATATATTTTTTCCCCACGCGTAGCGCCGGGGAGTATTCATAAAATTTGCTCAAAATTTGGTGAGGAACTCTTCTTGAAAATGTGCAGAAACGGTTTTTTTGTTTTTTCGAAAAATTTCAAAATGGCGGATCACTCAAATTTTGAGGGGGGCTGGAGAAGAGGCAAATAGCTCAAATTTTTCGTTTTTGATCTCATATGAAAGAGTGAGTCACGGACACCAACATATTTAAATTTCAGCTTCCTAAGTGCATTTTGAGGAGAGTTAGCAAAAACCTGTTTTTGAGGAAATTGCGTTTTTTGTGTCACTCGCCTTGCGCAGGCGGGTGTGGATAAAATTCGCTCAAAATTCGGTGAGGAACTCTTCTTGCAAATACGCAAAAATAGTTTTTTTGTTTTTTCGATAAATTTCAAAATGGCGGATCACTCAAATTTTGAGGGGGCTGGAGAAGGGGCAAATAGCTCAAATTTTTCGTTTTTGATTTCATATGAAAGAGTGAGTCACGGATACTAACATATCCAAATTTCAGCTTCTTAAGTGCATATTGAGAGGAGTTAGATCAAAAAACGGCTTTTTGAGGAAGTTTTGAGTCATGAAATTTCTTGAATCTTCCATATCTCCCCACCAAATCAAGTTAAAGAGGTCAAATTTTGTGTGTGAGGTTAGTTGGTGACCACAATATGACCTCTTGAATTTGGATCAAAATGGATTCAAAATGGCGGATTATCAAAATTTTGAGTAGAGCTTGAGGAGCCTCAAGTTGGTAAAAATGTAATTAATATGAATTCATATGGTTATTGGGGATAAGTTGTATACTATATCCCGAATTCACTTCCATACATGATGTTGGAGGGGGAAGGCGGGGTTATCAACCTAAAATAGTGGTGGGGGTACAGGAGGGGTCGAAAATTTTTTATTGCTGTGTCATATGATAAAATGAGCCCAAGTGACAAACGTATTTTGATTTTAGCTTCCTCAGTGATTTTGGAGGGGAGTTAGAGCAAAAAACGGCTTTTGGAGGGGAAATTGCTGCAGGAAATTTCATGAATCTTCCATATCTCATCACCAAATCGGCCTAGAATGGTCAAACTTTGTGTGTAGGATTAGTTTGTGACCAGAATATAACCTTAAATTTGAGTCAAAATGGATCCAAAATGGCGGATTATCAAGATTTGAAGATAATTTGAGGACCCTCAAATAGTTATAATTTGAGAAATATGTGTTCACACGATTATTTCATGGCTAGAAATACTACATTTGTGCCAAATTCAACTTCTTAAGTGTTTTTGGAAAGGATAGGGTAGGGGTTTTCAGACTTGGTATTGGGTGTGGCCTGTAGTCATGAATGGTTAAGCAAGGTTATTAGTAAATCAAAACAAACTCCAATTAAAAACTCAGCTCCAGTAATGCGGCATGGCTGCTTACATTTTTTTTTAAGTTGGGAGATTATTGAATTTAGCCCTTTTGCACGTTACCGATGAATTGGCTTTTCATGCATTGATTTTCAATTATTCGAGTGTCATTGATGAGCGACGATGTTGAGAATTTCAGATGCATTGTTGTACCTTCATTATGTGTTCATGTGCTTCCACTGTGGTCTGTGTGTACGGCATAAATATTTAATCGAGGCGGTATTTTTTGAATAATTAATTTTCTTTTTTTAATGAGAATTTGTTGTAAATTTACTTCGACGCAGTAATAAATTAAAAGGTCGTTTATTATTTGCCTCAAGGCCGAAAAATGTGTATTCAAGGAAAGTGTACGTATTTATCGTAGCCTATATCATCGAAATTCGTGTGTAAATACCGTCACGCCGGCTCCAAATCGTTTGTTGCAAAAGAAATAAATGTGTAACAATACGTATATCGAGCCGAAAGTACTCGCCATTCAGCCTTTCATAAATAATTCACGTAATCGTTTATAATTATGCGTGGGTGCTTGGGTAGGATTTTTGGACGAATTTTCAAGTAAAAAATGATAGTTATTGTCGCCTATACTATTTAAGGAGAAGAGGTCGGGGGAGGAGGCTCCTCAAATCTTACCTTTTTAGACCATTATGTTGTAACTCTTTGGTATACTAATGATAATCGGTGAAAATTTAGTGATTATTTCGTTCTTTTCATTCGCCTCAAAATGGCTATTCATTCAAATTTTGAGAGGAGTACAATATTTGAGGATGGCTTGAAGAGCATCGTAATTATTTGTAGGTGAAATTTGATAAATATGGGCTCATTTGATTCTCGTGGGCTAGAATACTACGAATTTTCAATTCAACTCCTTAGTTGGTTTTAGAAGGGATGGGTGGGAGTAATTTAAAATGACTTACGAATACCTTTTCAATAATAAACGAAGCAAAGTATTTAATATTAATTGGAAAATTAATTTCTCATTTTCGTTGTTACTTTTTGTTTCAGAATCTTTTCGTACTTAGACGTTGTATCTTTATGCAGATGTGCGCAAGTATCAAAAGCATGGAATTTATTAGCATTAGACGGTAGCAATTGGCAAAGAATCGATTTGTTTGATTTCCAAACGGACGTAGAGGTAATGGAGTTTTCGTTGAGAGATTTTTTTTTATTCGAAAGCGAGACAAGCGTATTTAAAGTACATAGTATTTGTATTATAATGCTTCACTTATCTTAAGTGCACCTGTGCTGTGTCGCAGATGATGTGATAAGTTATTGGCGCGTGGATATTTACGTATTCTCCGCGGTACCTTTCGTATTTATTAGATGCTTTCATCTTATTTTTCGTTCTTAAGGGTCCGGTGATTGAAAATATATCGAGAAGATGCGGTGGATTTTTGCGAACGTTGAGTTTAAGGGGTTGCCAGTCTGTGGGAGATGGATCGATGAAGACTCTAACTTCGTCTTGTAACAATTTAGAAGATATTAATTTAGATGGCTGCAAAAAATTAACGGATAAGTGCGTATGGTTGTAACAGAAATAACGCTTTGTTTGTCGCGTACATTGCTTACGTCGCGTCGCGTTGTAACTATTTGTATATTGATTACCTTGGTGTGTTCGCAGAACGTGCCAATCTCTTGGTAAATATTGCCGAAAATTACAGCGATTAGATGTAGCTTCGTGTCCAGCAATAACGGATCTTTCATTAAGAGCTTTATCCGAAGGATGTCCTTCTCTAACTCATTTAAATATTTCCTGGTGCAATAATATAACGGATGCTGGTAATTAGCTAATGTTTTTTTTTTTTTCACCGGTTTGTGCAACGAAATTATTTTAATTCGTATTGTTCGACGATTTATGTAGGAATTGAGGCATTAGCCATTGGTTGTAATAAAATTAAGTCGTTTATCGCAAAAGGTTGTACGCAGATGACTGATAGAGCGATCAGTTGTTTAGCTCAATCCTGCCCTGATCTCGAAACGTTGAATTTAGGTGGCTGTAGCGTAAGTATGGTGCTACGCGTAAGACTGTCGTACGCGTTTATTTTCTTCATTTATCTAGTAAATTATTCGTTAACGCAGAATTTAGAAGATAAAGCGGTCATCAGTTTAGCGGAAAATTGTAAAAATTTACAATATCTATGCCTATCCGGATGTAATCGCTTAACGGACGCGTCTTTAGTGATTTTAGCTCAACAGTGTCATCAGCTGAATACCTTAGAGGTAGCAGGCTGCTCTCAGTTCACCGATACTGGATTTCAAGCTTTGGCTCGAGTTAGTATGCCAAAACGAAGCTGTAATTGGTGGCAAAGCTAATTCACAGTTCGCTGATTTAATCTTTTTTTTTCATTTTTATTTAGAATTGTCGGTATTTGGAAAAAATGGATTTAGAAGAATGTGTGCTGATTACAGACAGTACGTTAATACATTTAGCAATGGGATGCCCGAGATTAGAAAATCTTGTAAGTATACCGATGGCTATGATAGAATGTTGTGATGTTTTAACTTACTGTAAGTAATGCTCGCTTGAGTTCTATGAGAATACTCGCTCTAATGAAGGTCAAGCCTCCCCAACTCTCCATGAAATTAGTTTTTGCTTGAAAACTGTCGAAATTATATTAAAAAAGTGTATAGGTTGTTGAGAATTGTGAATGGGCTCGAAATAAACCGACAGAATTTGTTCTCATGGTCGGGAAATCGAGTGGTCAACTTTTTGTGGTCCTATGCTTATTAAAACTAGGATACATAATTTGAAATTTGTTTTTTGTTGAAATTTTTGTTTTGGCTTCCATCCGACAATATCTTTTAAAACTTGGAATCAGTTTCTTATTCAAGTATGTATGATTATTCAACCAAATTTTCTAGCGTTATTTTGGGTTTAAAGCTTTAACATTGACTTTGCAGATGTTGATGAACATATTATTTAAAACATGTTTAATGCGAAAGGGAAGTAGAGCAAACACGTTAAATGTTAAAATTATAATCGTGTATAATGTGTTAGACTAAAAATATAAAAATACAATAAAATTATGTAAATTACAATCATTTCATAATTTTTTTCTGGTACTTTGAAAGTGCTCGGTTATGAGAGGTGAGAGTACTTGATGAGCACAGCTAGAACGACATCTAAACGTCGCTGTATACTACGCTTTTGAAAACAATATAGTAATTTATAGATCAGAGTTTATCTACGACATTATGTTAGGACATTATAATAACTGTTTTTCCATAAGGAAAATCGATTAAATTTCAGCTTTTTATTTTCATTTCTGCAGAGTTTATCACATTGCGAACTGATCACAGACGATGGTATCCGACATTTGGGAACGTCTCCGTGCGCTTCCGAGCATTTAACTGTATTAGATTTGGATAACTGTCCGTTGATCACAGATACTTCTCTAGAACATCTTATATCGTGTCATAATTTGCAGAGGATAGACCTATACGATTGCCAGTTGATAACGCGTACCGGTATTCGTCGATTAAGAGTAAGTACCTCGACTCGAAAGCCCGAGCATTCGAAAATTGTACCGGATAAAGATCGACTGAATTTTGTTTATATTATGTACCAACAGAACCATCTTCCAAATATTAAAGTTCACGCGTACTTTGCTCCTGCCACACCACCGCCGTCGACCGGTAATTCCAGGCAAAGGTATTGTAGGTGTTGTGTAATTCTATAATGAAGCGAATTTCTTCAAACAAACGAAAAACAAAAAGTCATCTTTTTATGTCTGTGATTGGTAATATTTTTTATACTGTTTGTTTTATATAAATGATAGAACTTGTTTGTTTAACAAGGCATAAGCTGTTGAACACGCCTTCCCTTCCCTCCGCCCCTGGAACGTTTGAAAACGTTAAATATCAAGGAATATTTACTTATGCGTAAAATCGCTCGTGAAAATTCGAACAAACTAAAAATTGAGATGCGATTCATTGGTCACTTACGTTTGTAAATAACTAATTTTTATGACGAAATTTTCGGCATTCAACTAGTTACACCTCTTTGATTTCTACGGGCACTGCGTCGCTTGCGTTAGATTTTTTTCCCTCCTCGAAAGTTTGAGGTAAGCCATTTTAGTCGTATAAAAGTAACGATGGTGCTGTGAAAAGTTATTAAATTTTTCTTGTCTGTTGAAAAAAAAAACGGCGCGAGAGATGTTTCGTTGTTTTAGTCGTAATTAAAATTGGAAATTTTAACGAACAAAAGTTTCTCGTCTGGATTTGCTGTTCTGACGGTTATTGGTACGTAGTTTCACAAATAATTGGGAAGAATTGCTTTCATAGTCTCTTGAACTTGATACATGCAACATCATACCACGTGTTGGAGATGTGTCAAAATTTAAAAGGAAAAATTGTTGAATTTCTTCGTTCGTGTATGTACGTTCATACACATATTTATAAAAATTCTGATTTTTTTCTCTGTGTAGAATTAAATAATAAAAAATGCGTTTTTATAAAATTATAATCATTAAAATTTGGAACGTGATATTCTGTTGTGTTTTTTTTTTTTTTTTTTTTTTTGTCGTAACTCATTTTAGCTGGCAGAGACGATAAAACAGAGAGACTATAATCATAGATGAAACATACATAGATAGCCCACCGTACGTTAAATTTTTATCACTCAAAAACTGAGCTGGAATCGTTTTTTGCTAATATCTTGGAAACAATTCAAGATATAGGGTTTGCAAATGACTCATTTTAAAGAGATTGGAATAGAGAATCATTTAATTTTTCTAAAGTTACTCCTGTCCGTTTATTTTTGCAATTAATTTCGAAAAACGATTTTTTTACTTTACTTTGAATTATCTCAAAAAGTAAATCAATAAAGATTGTTTTTTAATAGTGAAACACATTCAGAATTTTATGCTCTTTCGAATGAGCTACTTGTAAAGTTTCTATCTATATTCTTTCTTGAGATATTTGCAAAAAACCGAGCAATAAGTTTAACTTATTCTTAGTACTGGAGCTCATTCACAGAGAGCGCTCTAAAAAATGAATTAGTTTTATTAAAATAACTCGAGACTCACATCGATGGCAATAATATTTTAGTATTGAATCATGTATAAAATGTTAAGCTCTTTCGAATAAGCCATTTCCGAACGCTCTAACTCAATTTTTTGCCTAAATATTAATAAAAAACTTTCTGGCTCCTTTTTCAACATTTATGAGTGATAAATTCGATATACCGGTGGGCTATCTATGTATCTATGGTTAATCTATGCTATAATGTAATACTTAGTTGATTTCGTTTTCGAAGTCATCACGTTTGATTATATCAGTGTTCGTGAGAAAAGCAAATCCATTCCTAACTTCTTGTTCAAATTTGAAGCCGGTTCATTAACGACTTCCGCTTATTGAAAATGAAGAAGTTAGGTCTGTGTTCTACGGTTTCATTTTAGTGAAATTGCGACATCAGAACATAACACTATGTCTTCGATGAAGCGTTCCGTGTTATTTTAATTTTTTTTTCGAATTTTTTTTTATGTTTTCTTTAAATTACTGATTCAATAAAACGATAATATGAACATGAATATGCCTCAGCAACTTTATCTCTCGTTTAAAAATTTTTTAGAATAGTTTTTTCGAAATCAATTTATTTATAACAAATTATTTTTGTGATACTAATTTCGGACTTATTTCAACTACAACTTCAAAGAGAATACCAGTTTTTAAATTTTGCACCTAACATCTGGAAAGTGGGTAATCTTCAAACGCATTTTTTTTGCACTCGAACTCGAAGTACTATATAGATGTACTTTAGTTGTGCATAGTGCAATACTTTTTAAAAAGGATTTAAATTTCTAAGATGTAATTATGTTAGCTGAATGTCTTCTTTCTTGTAATAAAATGAAGACTGGGAATGAAAATTTTTATACTCGTATAAGTAAATTATTAGGTACGATAAATGTGTTTGATTGAAGGGTATTTGAGAGCGAACGTATAAAAACAATTTTTTCATTTGTGTAAAGTGTATTTTGACATAGGGTTTGTTAATTTTTGTTACAAATTTTTTATCATTAGTACATATAGTTTCGAGTTATTTTTACGTTTTTCAGGGTGGAATTTTATACTTATATACATTTTTTTCTTTTTTTTTTTTCAATTATCTATATTATACTATATGCTTTGTCCTGTTTTTTTTTTTTATTACTGCGAACGTACCTGAAAGTATGCATATAATATATTTACATTCTGTTAACTAATTATTTGTGGTAAGTTTATTTTTAATATAAAAACGTCCCGAACGTAATACTTTCGGAAGTGAAATAATTATCTTTTCCTCAAGAATGGTTTCTGTTAGGGCGGTGCTTTCGTAGATCGTTTTTTATTAACTTAATCTAGAAATATAGGTTTTCTTCAGAATATTTGTCATTTATTATCAAGAAATTAGCCTTTGATAAAATTTTACGAAATTTTATTATTGGGTCAAAAAATAAAATTTTAAAATGAATGTCCTCAAAATTTTGGTTATACTATGTCGAAAAAATGATAATATTGGGTACCATCTTAAATACCTACATTTTCTTGCTAGCTTCACAATAACTTAGTTTTTTCAATAAATTTGCGATGAGAACGACTAGCGTGTACAACTGTACATTATCATTATAATATACGAGTACTTACATACAGATGTAAATGTATGTTTTGCACCACCTAAGAATTTCTCAAATTTTCCTTTAATTTTCAACGATCAAAAAATCTTAAAAATTCTAGTATTTGTAAAGTGAATATTTTACTAATTCTTTAAAGTTTTATTAAAGTAAGTTCAAAAATTTTACAACTTTTGTATCCCACTTCAGAGGAATTTTTTACTTTTTTCAACTTTCTTCCAATCTTTTCTACAGATAATATTTTTCTTCAATTTATCAAAGATAACAACAAATAAAGATTCACAATATATTCTGCACCACCTAACAGCTTTTCATTTTATCTCTCTTTTTAAGCATTTTAGTAGATCTTAAAAATTCACTAAATTTTCATATTAAATTTTCAACCATTTCAAAGCAAATAATTATAATCTTTTTTCCTCAATTTTTTATTTCTGCATATTTCAAAAATTTTAGATTTTTGTCGCAAGCGTATATTCAACTTGTATCCATTGTAGTTTAAAGAATAAAAAAAAATTCGCATCAAACTTTTATTACTATAGTACAGTGAAATAAATTAATTTTTTCTGAAAATATATTATAGTCTATTCCACATTCTTGAGAGAAAACAAATTTTCCTTCAAATTACATCTTTGGGGCAAAAAATCATTTATTTCATTAGACTTATCACTGAACTGGTCTGAATTGAATTTTACAAATTTATACCTTTCTGCGATTCCCTTGAACGTACCATTATGTCTCATGAAACCAACTTGATACTATCTAACGAAAGATTTTTTGGACGTTGCCCTTCTTAAAAATTTTGTTCCTAAAGATTTACTGACGAAAGGTTCAAGTTCTCCAGCTATATTTATCTCACCTGGTTGTGATTTACATACGAGTGATACTTTGAAGAAGGATTTTCAATAATTCATTCCCACTCAGCGAAAAAATAGTATGTCGAAAAATAGCGATTTTGAGTTAGTGGTATCTCTGAAAAGAGAATTTCAAGCTCTATCGTTTGGTAATATTGAAATTCACCAAAAAACACTTCTAATATTAAATATTCGCCATTAAAAGAAAGTTACATGTACAATGTTGTCATTAAAAGGTGATGGGATAAGGTTATATGTCCAGTTGTAACAGTTGTAATAAAATTATTAATGTGCATGAATAAAAGAAGGTAAATATTCGTAGTATATCCAACCTCGTCTCCTTTTTTTTTTTTTTTTTTTTTTTTTGGTTTTTATTAATAAATTACAAAGAATAGTTCAAAAAAAGAAAAAAAGATGTTGGAAACTAAGCTCCAGTGTTATACGAATAAATGTTTTGATAAATCCCCACCTAATTTTACATCGTATTCATTAACTAACATTTACAAACCTTATTTTGTCGATATCTCAAAATGGCTTTTTTGGACATACTGCCTTTTCGCTGAGTAGTAGCGAATTACGTTAAATATATTTTCAATAACAAATTTTAAATCATCACAAGAATTTTTTATGTTGTTCACATCAGCCATGTTGAACTCTCATTACCCCGTTGTTACATGCATGATTAATTTAATTAAAAAATTTCCCTTAAATGGAGTTTTATACAAATAGATAATTATCATTGAATTATAAAAAAATTTTGTTCACGTAAGTACCTAGTTAAAAGGTTTTCATTGAACTTCTATTGAAAATTTTTGCTATTTAAATGATTGTTCGTAGAGATTCTTTCAATATCATTTCTTACTTGGTATTTATTAGGAAAAAGATCAATTTTTACCTGTACCTATATAAGCTCAAGAAAAGTTATTGCATCAGTTATAATTTTGCATTAAAATTTTTATTTTTTGAGTAAATCGTATATAAAAATCATTAGGCAAATAAAATACGTTATCCTCATTGTATCCTCTGTAATCGTAATCAAGAGGTTTGTAATAATTAAATTCTGCTTTGAAAAATGGTAATTGGAAGAAATTTCCCAAGTTTTAATCTCTCTCATTTCTTCTTTATTATGACATTTCAGTAAAAAATCCCTCCAAAATTGCATTTGAAATTGCTTTAATGATGAATTATTAAAAATTAATTTGTATTTAGTTGAATATATAGGGTAATATTCATTTAGACAATACTAGAATTTTTAAGATTTACTAGAATGTTGAAAATTGAAATAAATTTTGAGAAATTGTAGGGTGGCGCAGAACACATAATGTAAATCACCTATTCTTACATATATTTTTTCTTTTCCATTTTTGTTGATTTGCTCATTGATTTATGAAACGTAGAAAGCCAACAACATAGCTAACGTTGTTTCATTTTATGCTGCAAATTTTTTTTTTTTTTCAACGATCGTAGCAATCGATAGAAGTTACGATATCCTTGTAAAATAAGGTGTAAAAAAGTGTGTAGGGCCTATTTTTCCTTTCTTTTCTTACCTTTAATTTTTATTTTTTTCTCGTTTAAATTTTTAATTTTACCTAATCGAAACCTTAGTGATAAACTTTTTTCACATTTTTGTGTTATTATTATTATTTTTGTATTTCACTTTACTAATTATACGCGTGTATTGTTTTACTGTATGCTGATACGGCTAGCGAAATAATTTTCTATTGCAATATGTAACTTTTTACATTAAACGAATTTCTAATTTGATAAAATAGTTTTCAATTCTAATGATATTGCTGATCAATAAGAGGCGCTTTAAAATGTTTTTTCGTTGATACATTTTGCTGAGCTAATGCAGGTTGAGAAGTGGAGGGGATTTTTCTGGACGTGTAAGTACATATAATTTTAGGGTATTCTTCATGTTTGACATTTGAAAGCAGGAACGCTTATTTTTCGAATAATTTTAGGTACGATATTCTCCAGGAAATAATCGATTGCCTCGAGTTTTTTTCAATATTTAATTCTTTAATTACGAGTAGATACCTAATGTATGATGCCAATCCCTCCTACCCCACTACTACCATGCCTTTGTTACAGAACTAGATAGTATTAATTTTCTTACACCTTTTTAAATTAATATTTCTGCGTTCGAGATAAACATTTGTGAGTTTTTCATATCGTTGGATTCGAAAGAAACAATGCACATGCTCAGAAAGTTTATTATCCACAATAATAATTTCATAGTGTAATAAACGATAAGTTAGTATTTTTAAATAGAACATCAAACGTACATTATAAAAAGAATTTATTTGACCGCTCCCGCACAAACAATGTTAATAGACAACCAGATTGTAAATTTGATTTTGATCGAGTTGATTTTTTTCATTATTTGATATATTGGAGCTTAACGAATGATATATTTTCAATTAAATAAAGAACATGGAAGACGCAGAAAATTCAGAGGTATATCTTATTTATTGACACACACGCACACACACAAGTCTATAACAGAGGTACGGACTGACTAGAATAGAAGGTTTAAATAAAAATTACATTAAAAAAAATTACAATAAAATAACGATTACCGGTAATATATCATTTCGTAGTTTTTATATCATATAGGAAGTATATGAATAGGTAACTTGAGAATCATTATTTTGTATCGGGATTTTCAGAGGCGAATGGCGCGATTGTGTTTAATGTTCGAAATTAGATAAATTACTCATTCACATAGTTGAAAACTTGGCCGTAATCACGAAGACCGATTTTGAATTTGGTAATAGATAAGGGAAGAAGGAAGGGTGAGAAACAGGAGAGAAGATATTTCATAATTAAGGTTTTAACGTCGTAAAAATATGTATTTATATTTCTTTGAAATCGGAACATTGTGCGTGAAACATAAAAGTAAACTTAATTTTCTAAACGTTGTTGTATCGTGCAGAAGGTAACTTTGTTTACTGATGAAATACTTTCTAAGAGATTCTTTTAGGATTCTGAAAAAAAAAAAAAAGGAAACGTACGAGTTAAAATTCGTTGGAAAAGGAACAACAGCGGAATTATTTAGTCGAAAAAAAATCAGATGTACTCACTCGAGAAATTTTATTTCGATGATTTTTTACGAGTTTGCGCATCTTCGGATGATTTTTCCGCTTTGGTTTCTTCAGAAGATCCAGCAGCATCAGATGCAGCCGGTGCGGTAGCATCAGCGCTTTGGTCTTGCGTCGATGACTGTTGCTGGGGTAACGCTCGTAACGCAGCTTGCACTTCTTCAGCAACAGCCGATAGGACAAATTGGAATTGCTGTTTGGTACATACCGCTCCGGCACGCTGATCCCTGATGTGTTCTAGCGTAGCAGCTATGTCTATTTCTTTGGCACCCTTGGATATACGATTGAGTACCATATCGAGAAGTAGGTAAGAACCGGTACGACCGACCCCGTCGCTAATGAGAGCAAAATAACGAGAACGTAGATTTTCAATAATTTATCGTAAACACGTATGTTATGCAGTTGGAAAACGAAAGAAACATTGAGATTACCTGCAGTGGACGACGATTGGGCAGGAGCGTCCGCGGAATGATTTATTCACTTTTCTGAAATTTGATAATATTTCGTCGTTAAATTTAAGGCACCACTGAAAAAGATATGTTGATGGGCAAAGATGTACTCTCACCTGCGGAATTCTAAAAGAGGTTTTGTTGCCGATGGAATACCGCCTTCTGGCCACGTCAAGAAATGGAATTGTGTCACCGTTCGCGTTTCCGTAGTTTTGAGATTTTTCAAGTAAAAACTACGTACTAAAAAGTCATCGCACCATATATGTTCGCTGACGAGATGTACCTGCAAATTAATACCACGTCGTAAGCATCAGAATATCTGCAATTTACGTTGGACTACGTATGCTACGTGTACACTTGAGCGTTATATTACTTCGTAAATATTATACAACTCGGCTCCCTCCAATGGCCAGTACCGATGACACATGGATGTATCATTCTCGACCAGACGAGTTAACATTACTATCACGACACATCCCTGTTCCCAAATCATTTGCCAGAAATCACAAACTGTATTTTCCAGCGGTCCTTGGGTGGCGATATATGCAGCGTTTCGAGGATCGTGATCGGTCTGAAATAGAGAAATAATATCAACGTTAATCCTCGAATATCAACTGAATAACATAATTAACGTGGTTCTGCGCTCACAATGGTGGATGCGTTGATATAATCGGAACCATTCACATTAGATAAGGCGTTCAGTATAACTCTAGCATGATCGTAAGGTAAAGCATTCACATATCGGTTCTTGCGTATGTTTTCTTGCTGTAATTCGAACATGTATAATTGTATATACTAGTACCTACAAGTATATTTATACGTATAACGGGAATTGGACTTTAACGATATCTCACCAATTGCGCGATAGCCACCGAACATGGATCAGCATCATAGGCGCATAGAGCTGCCCATTCTGTATCCAATCTAGCTTTATTATTGAGATGATCCTCCATATAAGCCAATACCATGTGGCCTGTTGTTATGTCCATATTGGTCATTGGCTCTTCGCTCCTATACAAACAATTAAAGCGTTATAGATGATTTGATTGATGTGTACGTGTCACATCCATCAACGAATAGGACGAGGTATTATTTCATTACCAAGATGAGGTGCTAGATCGCGATGAAGGACTATTATCCGATTCTCGAGACAGACTGGTAATTCGTTGGCCACCACTAGATGTAGCTTCTTGGGAAGACTTTCGAGCCATTCTAGCTCTACACAGGTCCTGTCCCGTAACAAACTTACATAATTCAAGTCGTTAATTTCATCACAAACCCCAAAAAGATTGCCGATAAGTTTCATTGGTAAGGCCACGAACGAACGTTAATAAAATCTCTACTCACTTGATAATCTTTGCTAAACTCTTTATCCGATGGAATGATCTTGTTTAATTTATCTTTCAAACGAGACTGCCTCTTGGTGAAATATAAAACCACCGCTGATACCAATACTGCTCCGATTACACCGCATACAATAAACGTTAACATATACAAACTGTCGTCTGTGTGAGATAAACGAGTGGCTGTTGGGAGTTTATCCTGAGGAAATAAAGCGCGATTTTTTATCATTCCAATAGATATACGAAGCGCAGCGCACTTGTGTACATAAAACCTATATGCGTTGGTACGCGTTGCAAAGAAACACCAACGTTCGTTGCGTTTCATGACATTTCGTGGCTTATTCGTATTTTTACGATGATTTATGTAACGTTAGAAACATTATGGTTGAATTATACTCGATTGATAAATGAATGTATTAAAATGTGACCAATGTAAGAAACTCCCTTGCTTTTGTTCATTTATTATTACTTTTTAAACATGTATGACGTGAATACGCGAATATTCTCACCTTATCTCCAATTCCAACGGATGTGATATCAATATTCAAATCATTTTTGATTTTATGTTTCAGCAGGTCTAAAAAATGAAGAAATGTATTATATATTAGAAGAAAGAACCGTGCGCAGTGTGTTTCACAACACTTTGTTTATTTTGTGCGTTGAAATCGGTCATCATGTACCGAAGGTATTGTTGTTTGCTTACCCAAAAAATTGAAGAACATGAAATATGATATTTTGAAAGCAAAAAAATTCACTCGTAATGATAAATTTGAACTTTTTTTTTTTGTCAACTATTCATAATAAAAATGTGTCATCTAAGGAAATGTCCAAGTACATGATGAAAAGAATTAAAGAGGTTTTTTATCTCAGCTCCCTTCAGTTTTTCTATTTAGCAAACAACAATACTTTTCCTTCATAATGGCTGACTATTACACAAAGTTGAACAGAGGTTTCGTGATACATCGTGTGCATTGTAGACACAAGAATCGCATGGCCTTGTTTTTAGTAGAGTTTTTTGTTTCATTTCTAAACTCATTTAACTACGAGTATTTTGTTTCGAAAATTAGAATAAAAAAAAATTTTCCACTTCAAGCGGTGATAGCATTCAATATATCACCAATGACTCGAGACGAATTCAACCAAAAAAATTCGGAAAACATGGAAAAAATACTATAAGTAATTTTTCTCAGCCCTCTCTTCATGAGGAAATCGTGTCTACGCTGCTGATTGTTGATGCTCGCTGGTTACTAACCTATTCGCCTTGCTAATTCTGAAGCATTCAAATTTTGAGCGTTCGGCCTTACTTTGAATAAAATTTCCGATACAGCAGAGCTGGAAAATGAAATGATTGAATAATAATGAAAACGTGATTAGTACACGTATCTAACTATCTATGTACCTACAATTTATACTTTTTTAACAGATTTAAGTAAATATAGTTGCTTTGAAATTATAGATACGTTTAGATAGGCACTCACTTCACTTCGTATAACGTATTCTCGGGAAGTTGTAAAATTCTTTCAATACTATCGATAATTTTTTCTCCTTCTGCTTTGTTTCTAATGCTAAAGGGAAAAAAAAATTTATATCGCAAAGGAATTGAATATTAGTTGCGTTACTTAAAATTACAAGTATATGCGAAATTACGTTCTTCGTTTTAAGCTATTACGAATAGGAGAATAAAAGCGAAATTCACGTTATTATTCGCATCACGTAAAATTATCGCATAAAAGGGATCACGTCCCATGAGTAAAGTAATGATAAAGGAAATAAACGGATGAAAAGGCGCCTATACATGCGGAAGTCTTTGGTTTCAAGGCGTTAGACGAAATTTGAACGGAATAAAAACTAAGGAAATTTTTTATTCGTTATTGTAAAATAACATTCACTCTCTAATACTTTTCGTACTCTTCGGTCAAATTCTTAACTTCTTAAAGACAACGTCGCTGTCATTTGAACTTACGGTTCTTTTAGCTGAATGTAGGCGTAATTTACATCTACAACGGCGTATTGATCGGGATTTTCGATTTCGGGAGAACTCGTAGCAATGATTTCGTCCTTCTGAAATTTATTATAGGTAAATTAATAAAAACATTTTGACGAATGGCGAAGTACTTACATATTATACTTTTTACTGTACTTACTGGTGTCCCCAAGTAAACGCTAGTAATACGAATTCCTTCGGTCAAATCAATTGCCTTGCTTTCTTCTATAAATACATAAAGGATATTAAGTGATTGATTTGTAAGAATGACATGAAATTTGTAGGTATTCGTTATACGAAGTAAGGTACAAGTAATAAAAAAAATAATAACCTATCAGTCGTTTCACTTCGGCAGCTGTGGGATTCAAATTATTTTGTTTGATCTTGAATATTAATTTGTTTCCGTAAAACCTAAGGAAAATGAAAATATTAATTACCTATGCGTGTATTACAACCATGTAAATGTATACTTCAATTGGCCACCATACAGGTGCTGTGAACTTGATAGGAATGATTAAATTTATATGAAAAATCATGACTCATATTTTTTCAAGTATGTTTTTTCATTATAGGTATCATTTTTGTTTTGTATTATATGTAGGTAGGTATAAGTGAAAAAAAAGCTCAGATCATTGCATGAATACGTACTTTCTATTAGAGAATATTCCAGGAGGAAAATTGAACAGTTTAGTTAATTTTCCAACCAACTGTGAAACCGCAGATCCGCTTAAACTGCAAAAATTTAATGTTACTTTCAAATTTATGTGCATCCCAAGTATCACAGATGGATCGCTTATTTCCATCCAAATTATGCACACTTACTCTTTATTTGTTTCAATAGTAACATAAGAAGAATTATCATCCACTTGAATCATTCCGCTCAAATAAGAATTTGTTTTGTAATTATAATTCTTGTAGTTACCAGGAACATATTCGTATGAAGGACTCTGAAAAATTATCAATATCTTTTGATTAGCACAACGAAAATGTTGGTTATTATTGTTCATTATAATTAGGTGCTTTCTGTTTCTATTTCTGTATACTCCTTAACCTAGGTGCTATAATGTGTGATTTTATCTAATTTTTTATTTTAAAACGAATACGAAGATGATGCAGTGATTCTGTATTTAGCGGAAATGATAACTTGTATCACCCACACAGATACTTTTATTTCTATATTAAGAACTACGTTAATCCACTATTTACCTGATAATTTGGATATAAGTCACTGAACACATCTTTCATGACCCTTCTTTTATATCCTGTAAATGTGAAAAGAATACCAAAAGTGAGTGAAGAAATTGCATTATCGATTTCAACGAATGATTATTAACTTATACAGTGTGTTTCAGTAATTGGATGACATACAGCGCAAAAATTGTTTTCATCGTGTTTGAAATGAAGCTTTAATAAATATGTAGAGATGGTAATGTTTTTGAATAATAATGACCATGAATTTCATGGAAACCAGTTAAAAATTAATTTTCAATCCACAAATTATAATTTCACAAGAAATTGGAGAAAAAACTATTTTTACGCTTACAATCACCTACTCACTGGCACGTACGCATGGTTGTATGTTACAATAGCAAACAATAGATGAATAGTACTTTGTTTGGGGAAACAGCAGTGAGAGGGTAAAAGTCTAAAAGACGTGCAGACGTCGATCTTATTGTTGATACATAATTGACAAATTATATTTTATTTTCCTAAGTTTCGCGACGTAATTTCCCATGTAAAACAGGATTACTAGTTTTCTTAAAAACACTACTAGTTTTACTACTAGTGAATTCGACACAATAAAACTAGTAGTGAGTAGTAAAACTAGTAGTTCATTTACACTACCGCGAAAAATATTTGAATTTTAGCTATTAATTAATTACATTTTTTTGATTTTTTATAGCTCTGAGAAATTATTCCAGTGTCATCTTTTTCTGAAAAAAAAGTGATTTTTGGTGCAGAAAAATTTCTAGCCCGTACCTGGAATTGAACCCATGCACACTGTATCACGCGTTCACTGTGCCTCTAGTCTTACCTACTGCACCACCACGCTTGCTTACTCACGTAGTGTTCTTTTCAGTATTTATATAAATTTATATTCCTAATACTAATATATCTATATTTTTCTTGGAAACAAAAATTCCGTAAAATAAAAAATAAAAACTAACCAGTCTTAATAATAACTAAGAAAGAGAGAAATTAAAAAATATCAAACAAGATTTAAAAATACAAGAAAAAATAATCTGATCTCTGATGCAGTGTCCTATATTTTCCCATTTCCAATACGCGAAGCACCGCCTTAAGGCTATACTCTTTGTTTACATTTTGACAAGAAGAGGTTCATTTTGAACGACAACTTCAATCGGTTATTTCTCCCTGAAAACGCGATATAATTTATTCCGACCAGTTTTATTTTATTTATTAATCTTTTAAAAAGACCTGACTTTTGAGATATTTTCGAATATTTCCTTTCATTTTCATTTAAGAAGAGTTAAGTGGGTGAGAATTCGCGATATATGGCAAAATTTTAAACCTTAATCATTCGTTTTAGAAATGACATATCGAAAATTTCTCGAAATACAAGTCTTAATCTAATTCTAAAGAAGGTATTTAAAAAAAGAAATTGGAGAAAAGTTGAATTTCCATCAAGAAAAAACTGATCAAAAATTGGAAATTTTTGTTNTTTATTTATTTTAAAATAAACTTTTTCCCATTTACCTTACTATTTTCCAAAGCACTGCCTTAAAGTAGATAAGGAAGGTTCAATAAGAAGATAAAGATAATCGCATTATGTGTTGACGTATTTTTCTAACACTAAAAATTCAATTTTTTCCAAATTCATCTGAGCTTCGCTCGGCTATAAATAGTTTTCCTATAAGCTAAAAAAGTGCTCCTTGATGTGTCAACACACTCTATCTACAAATTAACTTTGACCTTTCAAAGATAGCACTGACCCCTGGCATAAAACTTCACCTAAGAATAATAGAAGAGAAGAGGTCTCTCTTTACAGACTTCGCGTAGGTCACTGTGCCCTGACTCATTCTCATCTTTTTCAAACTGCTTTACCCCTATGTCCTGTGTGCTCTGCCCAGCTGACAATAAGACATACCCTTATGGAGTGCCCAAAATACAGCTCCCATAAACAAAAGCTCTTTTTACCTGAATCCCTCTCTGATCTCTTTAGAGATTCAGAGTCTACCATTTGATCACTTTTCAGTTTTCTCATCTTAACCGACCTCTTGAACAGGTCTAAATCATTGACCACGTGTCTCTAGCCTCAGTGGCTGTACACGGCACTAATGAAAAATTAAAAATAAGGTTGTTCTCTGAGGTACTTCAAAAGAACCTCCTGGAGGTATTAGATTCGTTGGAGGTAGAAAGCCCTTTTGGAGAATCCTGTTCATACCCGTGATGGAAAACAAAAAATATTAGTTTTAAGCGTCGGTTATAATGGCACTGAATTTTTCACAGAAAAAGTTGAACCTGTGTTTCTTTATGGAACCGTTTATAATAGTCAGTGAATCAGGCAATGAAAGATTCTCTAGGTTTCAGTGAAAAGTTGAAATATTTAAACTTTTCAGTGAATTTCTACGGTGTCAAACATTTGTTTGTTCATGTTATTCTGTTATCACTTCAAAGTAATGGGTATTTTTTGGATAGTTCTAGCCATTCTGTGAAAATTTCATTGACACAGTCAGTGCCATTATAACCGATGCTTTAATTCAGTTCATTCAATTTTCAGTTTCATCAAAAATGAAAAGAAAGTTTCAGTTTTAGTTTTCAGTTTCCATCATTGCAATTGAGCAGCATCAAACTGCAATAATGATCAGAATATATAAAAGCAAATGGGTAACATTTTTCATCAAAAATTACATAAAGTTTCAGTTTCAGAAAAAAAAGGAAAAGAAAATAAGAAATTGATTTCCGATTTTATTAGAGATCATCTGATGAAATTGATCTCACATCAGATGGATCACTCGATTTTGAATGTGAATGAATATTGAAAACTCAATGTTTATATCGATTAATTAATCTTAAACTCACTTTTACAATACTGTAAAATAGATTTATATATTGTCGATTTATAAAATAATAATTAATAAGAAAAATCAAGAATACAAAAATTCAAGAACACGATAAATACGAGTTCTGACATTCATAGATGATAACGTGTATGTAAACACTGATAACAGAATCGAGTTTGGAATAACGAAATGGAAGAACGAAACTTCTCATACTTTGCACTTCATGGACCGAAGTACCGAATTCCTCTTTCTTCGAATTGCAGTGTTTTTCTCAAAATCAACGAAATGAAATGATGTGAAATTTGGAAATATTATTTTTGAGGTTTCAATTTATACTGTTTAGCATTTTTTTTCTTGATTTTTCACTTCTTTGATTTTATAATGACCTTAATAAAAAAGTCAAAAAGTAGTCCTCTTTGAACACTGTTAAAAAACGTATTAAAAGGATTTTCAAAAAAAAAAATGCTAGTTCGTCTTCAGCAAGATTCAATAAATAACATATCAAAATTTCAAACCATTTGATTAATTATTGTTTGAGAAAAACACTGCAAAAGAACCCCATTTTCGGCAATTTTTTGCCTACTTCTTCCTACCTACTTATTTTCCGAAGCACCACCTTAATAGCTGGCTCAGTGTTTCAAAAAAAAAAGTCGTTATTAGATATTAGCTGACTCAATGAATTTAAATGTTGCACCAAGTCAGTTATTAGCCGACTGTCTCTCTGCTGTATAGTATTATTGCACCGAATTGGTTAGTAGCCAACTCAATACTTCTAAAGTTCTGAACATGTCGGTTATTAGCCAATTCAATGCATTTCAACACTGAACCAAGTCGGTTATGAGTTCACTCTATGCAGTTCTATCAGGTACACAGTGTTATTCATTAGCCGATTCGGTGGTTTGAAAGAAGTTGGTTATTAGGCAAAGAAGCCGATTCAAATACTCCACGCACTGAGAGCTGTAATTTGTTTTGTTAAACTTGAAATTTTTTACCATTTTAAAATATTTTTCATTTTCTTACTTGCATACAGCTTATAAGTTGCAATAGTTGCACTTTCCATTTTAAATTAGCAGGGGATCTGAAATAATATGAGTGCTCAGATTTGGTAGAAAAGACTACTGTTTACCAGCTAGTAATGAAAAAAAAAAAAAAAGTAATAGAAAAAATCAACAGGAATTTTTGAGCTTCAAAAATTTTCTAACTGTTGATGGAAGTAATGAGGAAGTCTAAAATTAATCAAATCTTATACCTACACTAACATTTTCATAATTTTGTGGTACCTAGCCAGGTATATAGCGGGGTTTCACCCCTTTAGTTGAGAGAGAAATTGGCAAAAAGTTGGTGAACAAAATGAAAAGAAAAATTATGACAACACAACAAGCTGTCATTTATGTACCTGTTTTCAACTTATTGCTTTTTTAGTTGGGAAATTTTTTATTAGTTTCCTCTCTATAAGTTAACTTTGCCATAGGTATGTTCCTGTATCTAGGTACCGATTTCAAGTACTTGCACTTTCTAGTATCCATATAATTGTAGTTTTGGTTTTTTAAATAGGCCCCTTGAATTGGAATTATAGTTAATATTAATTTAATTTTCGTATTCGTAGTAGGTATTATATATTTTGGTATCTATCTACCTACCTACCTACCAACTTATTAACCGCACATACTAGAATAAGTCCAACTGGTAAAGTGTTCATTGAGCGTGCTTTTTTAAGGGACAAAAAAATCAGTTCTTTTTTTTGTATGTATGGGTGCACAGTCCCAAAAAAAGAGCAGAGAGCTGGAGCCTAAAACCCAGTTTTTCCCATTTAAATTAAATTAAAGACAAAAAATGTTAATACAGTCTGGTAGCGACACTCCCCTTACTTCAAATTTATGTCAACTTCCTTAGACAACGAGCACAATGGGGTGTTAGCGCCCTTAATGCGCGATTTTTTTCTCAAATTCGGCCATTTTTAGATCAAATAGGCTCTGTAAGTGCGATTAGGTCTGCGGGACAAAAAAAAAACGAACTTAATGCATATGTAGATTCATTCCACACCTATTAAGCTGAAGTTCATGGAAAACTCAAAAGTGCTCAACATTTTTTTGTTATGCTTTTAATTTTCACAAAATTCTATCCCACTTTTATGGGTCAAAATTTGCTAAGAAATATAGTCAAAAACTGGCATGTGCTTAAAATTACCAAAGCTGTTTAAAAATTTTGGTTGAAATTGTTGGATTTTTGGGAATTCTACCCAACTTTTATGAATCTCAAAAATTGGACAGCACTTAAAATTCTCAAAAGTTATTTAAAACAAATTTTCGTTGACATATTTGAATTTTTGGTGAAATTTTACCGCACTACCATAGGTTGCATGCCAATTATGTGAAAATACAAAAATTATCCTGAGCTCAGAATTCTCAAAAATTTTTCTGGTAAAAATTTAGGTCATAGCCAATTTTTTGAACTACTCAAAAATCGATCTAATTTTGGGCTCAAATTGCATTTTCACCAATTTTATTGCTTGTGAAATTTTAATCCATTTTGATGGGTCACGCAACAATTTTTTGAAAATACTCAAAAATCGACTTAATTTTAACTCAAAATTGCTCAGAAATGCTCAAATTACATTTTCAACAATATCTTTATATTGCTCATGAAATTTTAACTCATTTTGATAAGTCGCAACCCCAGTTTATAAAAGTTTTATAATTAGTAATTTGTGACAAAAGAGGCAAAATGGCAAAAATGGTATTTTTACCAGTTCGACTGTGGACTGAATTGGTTACAGTTTCGATATAGGTAAATGATATACCTAACGCTGCTGTGATTCGTGAATTATAATGAAAGTCAATCATTTTTAGACTAAATGATTATATTGAGTATTTGTGAATCAGCGGTACACTCGTACGTGTATTAATTAGCATTATACAAATGAAGCTAAAGAGTTATAAAAAAATTATAGAAGATGATGTTAAATAAGTTTTAATGGCTGGTTTAATAAAATTTACATCAGTATTCTCTTTTTTGCAGACATCTGTTGCACGACCCCAATATCTTTATGGTAGGGGTGGAAAACCTAAATAAATTAATGAGCGATATTAGTGAGAGATTGATTTCTAGAGGTATATCTACCTATTATAAACCTGTCATTGGCCGATGAAACACGACGATGTTTCTGCCACAAAGAGGTTGTGAATACGAATACAAAATCCAGTTCATTCAAATCATTAGAAGAAGGCTGTAGATTGGAAAATAGCGAATGTGTGAAATGGAATAGAGTAATAAATTCCAAAAATATAGGTAGATTAACATTTTGAGGATGATAAAGTAATCAGAACGAAAAAATTACGGCAATGAAGTAATGACGGTTCATCTCTTAATAAAGTGATAAGTACGTATGTTGACGCTATTTTCGATTGATTAATTATTAATTTATTTATGCTCTCTCTAGACTGGTCATTGGTCGAGAGGTGCCCGCAGTCACAAGATTTTGGACAGGTGTTTTTAAATTCTTAATTCTTAAAATCACCCAAATATTATACGTTGAATGTTCATCAGTATTGTATTAACTAAACATTTATAAATAAACTCCGTCATCAAAATTTCATCTTTCTACTCGATAAATTTTCCGTACTTATCCTCTTAACCCAATCAGATAGTTTAGTCTTGGCAAAAACCTACAAAACCCTTTTTACACAAAAAACATCAGTGAACATGTAGCGAAGATTGCGCATTGATAGACTACTATTGTAAATGCGGTGTCTGCATAACACACACAAAGCGCGACGAACAATTAGGAAAGCAGATGAACCTGCAATAAAAAGCGAGCTATTGGCTTTTTTAGAGGAAGCATACAAAACGTTAATTCATTTACAAGTTTAAGACGGTGGTTGACTCGGCACTTCGAGGTACGGTATTTGTGTCACAAAAAATAAGATTTTAAAGCAAAAAATAAACCTTCACACGTTTATTAGCCATTATTCGTTCAATAGATTCTAGCGAGCATGAAAATATTGGGGATATATTCGCAATTGGTAAGTACGTCATTTCGAAGGTTATGAGTGGTGCCTATAAGGCTATAAGTAGTGGTAAGTTACGTGGGACTATGGAAAAAATTCTAATATTTCGGGGTTTCAACTATTTACGGATGACTACTCTTACAAGATAGGATATATTAATGCTAACTTGTAGGAAAGCACTAACTTGCTACGCTTGTGCTGAAGTACTGCATTTATGCCCTATTTGTACAGAAGGCATTGAAAGCATAATGCAAATTTGTTTTTAAATATATGATTAAGAATGGTAAAATCTAACTAAAATTTGGAAATCATTTTTCTCAACTTTAGTTTTTTGAATAATGAAAAACGAAATAGGTCAAATTCAATTCTTTTAAGCCTAATCATTCATCTCGATGGTGGAAAAAGTGTGGCTTTTGTAAGTGATAATTTTTTTTTTCATGAGATGTGGTTTTATAAAAATATAGTATGATAAGGTGTATATGGATTTATATAATTATACATAATAAACCAGCCCGATGTTTTTTTTTTTTTTTTTTTTTTTTTTTTTTTTTACAAAATTATGGGTACCTAATTGAGAAGGATTTCTTCTTTGGGTTTTAGATAGGTAGAAGTACCTAATCACTATATTTATAAGAGGGAGTAGAATGATGTGTTTCTTCTTAATTGTTTTTTTTTTTTCAATAATTGAGTTACCTTTAATTTGGATTGACATTAATTTAATCTGAAATATTTATCCCATTTTTTCATAATAAATTTAAATATTGAAAACACATACTAGTTCCCAATCCATTATTTACTTCAAACATTGTTTAGGAGTTGAAATCGACTTATGCTAATGAATAGGGCTAGGATTTATATGCGCTAAAAAAACAGTTATAAACGCTTATAAAAAGCAGTTGAAAAGTGTTAAAAAAGCGAAAATAAGCGGTTTAAAAATGCATATGCAGCATATCAAAATACAGGTATTTTCAACCAGAATGCAAAAATCTGATTAAATTACTTACAAAGTTCAAATTGAATTATTTAAGTGAGAAAAACATCAATAATTGTTTACCTATTTCAACAATTTTTTTAAACGTAACATATCAAAATTCATTGATATTAGATATCATCTTATCAATAACAACAAATAGATAAAAAAAACTTGTTTAAAAAACTAACAAGTCATTTTTTATCAAACAATGGAAATTTGAGTTTTTATGTTGATTTTTTGTCTTTTTTTGTTCAAATATGCGCAAACCACCTAAATAAGCTCTAAAAAAGCGTTTATTGGCTATTTTTTGTCAAAAATAAGCATTTATAAGCCTTCATGGTCATATAAGCAAAAATATGTGCTAAAAAATTTTGCAGTTCAGCTTTAAAATGCATGAATTACAAAAAAAACGCTGATATGCGGTATCTTTCATAGCGCATTTAGATAAGCATTTGCATATAAATCCTAGCCCTACTAATGAAATACTTTGAAATATTTCAACGAAAACGAGGAACCAATGTATCTAATCAGACTGAACTCAGTGATAGTTTAATAGATAATACAGAATCTATTAACTCGACACATACCTAACTAAATCAGACTGAAGTTTGTGATAAGTAATGACAGAAACCATCTACTCGATCATATTATACTTAACTCATGAAGTCCATGAAACAAAGAAATAAACATTAGATACTAAAGTAGGTACCGATGGGTACCGATATGTAGGGACTAGAACATTTGCTTTTCCAATTTTTTCATTTCTTTATTATAAAATCGACTTTTTCGCATTTACCTGCTTATTTTCCGAAGCACTGCCATAACCATAAATATGTGATGTACAATTAAGTACATACACATAGGGTCGGCTAATGATCGACTTGTTTTGAAGCACTGAATCAGCTGTATTGAATGTGTGAGACTATATTAGCCGACTGGGTTGAAATGTGTATAGGAAATTGTAATTATTAAATAACATGAAGTTAGCTCAGTAATAAGTAACAGATTAGGAGGTATAATTAGGCTCAATTAATACTGATACTAATCAGTGAATAATTTTTCGGTCAAAAATTGCTGATGGATTCACAAAATGAAAATAACTGAAAAATACTCTTTTTTCCTAAGGCTCAACTCCAACTTAATAAAAAAGAGGAAATATATTACTTATTTAATTTTACCAAAATTATTTTCACATGATACATTAGTACATAAATTAAATTTTAACGTTGAATATACATAGTCACATTTTTACAATTACAAAAATGGGATGTAAGCCTGTAAACCTAATCATTGAAAAATGAAATTGGAAAAATAAAGCCCCAGCGCTTCATTCTTCATGATCTGAACTTGATATAGAGTATTTATAATGACTGGTCTAGGTTCTAATTGGTCATATGTTACGTGCGTAATGACCAATCATAACACTAGAATGTGATAAAATGTAGATAGTTTCATTTCCACCTTCCTAAATAATATCGTTCAGTTTTCAGTGAACGACTAAAATTCGTTTGTGATTTGAATCATCAGCTGATTTGTGTTTTTATTTGAGTTAGTCGAGGTAAATTTATCACATTCCAACTTGCGCAATTGGTTGTTACAGGCGTGACGTATGACCAATTAGAACCTAGACCAGTCATTATAAATACTCTATTATGTATAAAAATAAATAATGAAATCGATACATTTTTTATTTTCAATGTTGAACGCACTGCGTTATAATCCGAGTAACCAGGTCGCGCAACGTGTCCAGGTTACTTTTTTTTTCTCGAGACTCAGTAAAAATTAATATCTAGCTGGGTCCATATGCTATATAGGCAAAGGTTTGCAATCATGACACAGGGTCGGGCAGAATAAAAAAAAAAAAAACGATCCGAATCACGGATCACGGATCATATTTAAAAATGTAATTCGAATCACTGATCACGGATCAATTTTTTTTTTTTTCAAATAATTTTGTAGTGTAAAATAAGGTCTGTGATATAACGATGGAGGTTCTCTAGTTAAGTGAATCTGACACTAAGGTTATTATCGATATGCTGACAGCGGTGACCCATTTTACCCCCATCCTTTAAGAGCCGGTTATAATGGCACTGACTGGGTCAGTGAAATTTTTACGGAATGGCTAGAACCAGGGCTGCAAAAACGATACCTTAACGGAACGGAAAAACGTAACGAAACGGCATTTTCCGGTAAATAACGTAACGATACCTGTACCAGATAACGGAAAAATTAAAAAACGGTAACGAAACGATACCAGATACTAGAAAATTTGAAAACCGACACCAGAACAATACCGATACCGGAACCTTTTTCCGTTATTTTTCCGTTATTATTATTTTTTTTTCATTTTTCCTATTAATAATATGTAAAAAATAAAATTGCCAGTATTATTTGAGTAAATTATCAAGTATGTAGAAATTGTAGATGTACATGTTATGTAGCAACCCTATCCCTATCACCTGTTCACCTCTCTCATTACTTATAATTAAAGGCATTAGTATTGTATTTTCAAACATTTCGTTTCTATCCGTTTCCATCTTTTTGCCTTCATATTGCATTTTATCGATTATCGTTCCGTTTCGATCCATTGTTTCGATTTTTTTTTCAACTTTCAAGTAAAATATAAAATTTTGTAATTTGTAATGATAACGCCTAGGCAAAACAACAACGATAAACATGAGAAAATCGAAAATGTTGGTAAAATATCGTGACAGCTTGAGTTTGGGACGCACTTAGCACCAGCTTGGGGCAGTGAGAAAAGAGCAAAAAAAAATTGAATCGTTCCCATCTCCTCTTGCTTACATCTTTTGATTTTCATTTCCTTTCATTCATATAACGCTCTTTGCTCATTCAAAGTCGTATCGTTCCCTTCGTTTCTATCCCTCAAAAATTGTTCCAATCTCTTCGTTTCCTTCCATTCTTGACGTTTTTATCACCAGCGCTAATAACAACACAATCATTTCAAAAAAATTGACCTTCATATTTTTTTCTAAAACGAGCTTACCTATCTGTTATTAATTGTCAATTTACACCAAAATTTAAAAAGTTTATTTATTTTGAGATGTGTTGTTACTTGTTATTAATGTTATTATACCAGATAATTGGAGGTGCTGTCTGCGTTATGTTCATAATGGTGTCAACTGTCATGATCTCTTGTGGCCCTCTGACGGCTCTGACCTATTTTTGTGAATGATTTATAAAATGCTTTAAAAGAATAGTAGCAATACCGGACATAGCTGTAAGCATTTATATTTATTTAGCCATTTAATACAATTAAATTAATTAATAATTATTATTTGATTAACGTAATCACATGGAAAAAAATTAATAATACTGCTTACAATTCATTCATTATTATTATTAGGCTGGACCAGATTTTTTTCCAATTTTGAAAGTTGGTTTAAAACTTGGAATACATATTCAATAATTTTTGAAAAATAACGATACCAATACCAGTACCGATACCGATACCAATACCCGAACATTTCAAATAACGAAACGGTAACGATACAAAATACCGGAACATATTAAATAACGATACCAGAACGATAACGATACCGAATCCATTTGAAAAACAATACCGGAACGATACCGGATAACGTTATCGTTCCGTTTTTGCAGCCCTGGCTAGAACTACCCAAAAAATCCCCATTACTTCAAAGTGATAACAGAGTAACATGAACAAACAAATGTTTGACACTGTAGAAATTCACTGAAAAGTTAAAATATTTCAACTTTTCACTGAAACCCAGTGAATCTTTCATTGCCTGATTCACTGGCTATTATAAACGGTTTCATAAAAAAACACAGGTTCAACTTTTTCTGTGAAAAATTCAGTGCCATTATAACCGACGCTTTAGTACCCCAGTTGAAACTTGTTGCTTTGAATGCTTTGTTTGTTTCTTTTCTGGCTTCTGATTCTGAATTTGAAATTTTGAATACAGGATTCGCTGATTCGGGATTCAGATAATAGCAAAAAAGTATTCGGATCACGGATCACAGATCAATTCGATTTAATGATTCGGATCACGGATAGAGGTCTGCGCCGGGGTAAAAATCGGCGGCGGCGTATTTTTTTTTTTTACGGCGGCGGCGGCGTGGTCGGCTGCGAACAAAAAATTGAAAAAAATTGAAAAAAATACCTATAAACGAACAAGAATTTTATTAATAGGTATTGCAATCACAAAAAAAAAAAAAAAAACGTAAGCAGCCATGCCGCATTACTGGAGCTGAGTTTTTAACTGGGGCTTGTTTTGATTTAGTAATAACCATGCTCAACCGTTCATCACTACAGGCCACACCCAATACCAAGTCTGAAAACCACTACCCTATCCTTTCCAAAAACACTTAAGAAGTTCAATTTGGCACAAATGTAGTATTTCTTGCCATGAAATAATCATGCGAACACATATTTCTCAAATTATAACTATTTGAGGGTCCTCAAATTATCTTCAAATTTTGTAAATCCGCCATTTTGGATCCATTTTGACTCAAATTTAAGTGGTTATATTCTGGTCACAAACTAATCCTACACACAAAGTTTGACCATTCTAGGCCGATTTGGTGATGAGATATGGAAGATTCATGAAATTTCCTGCAGCAATTTCCCCTCCAAAAGCCGTTTTTTGCTCTAACTCCCCTCCAAAATCACTGAGGAAGCTAAAATCAAAATACGTTTGTCACTTGGGCTCATTTTATCATATGACACAGCAATAAAAAATTTTCGACCCCTCCTGTACCCCCACCACTATTTTAGGTTGGTAACCCCGCCTTCCCCCTCCAACATCATGTATGGAAGTGAATTCGGGATATAGTATACAACTTATCCCCAATAACCATATGAATTCATATTAATTACATTTTTACCAACTTGAGGCTCCTCAAGCTCTACTCAAAATTTTGATAATCCGCCATTTTGAATCCATTTTGATCCAAATTCAAGAGGTCATATTGTGGTCACCAACTAACCTCACACACAAAATTTGACCTCTTTAACTTGATTTGGTGGGGAGATATGGAAGATTCAAGAAATTTCATGACTCAAAACTTCCTCAAAAAGCCGTTTTTTGATCTAACTCCTCTCAATATGCACTCAAGAAGCTGAAATTTGGATATGTTAGTATCCGTGACTCACTCTTTCATATGAAATCAAAAACGAAAAATTTGAGCTATTTGCCCTTCTCCAGCCCCCTCAAAATTTGAGTGATCCGCCATTTTGAAATTTATCGAAAAAACAAAAAAACTATTTTTGCGTATTTGCAAGAAGAGTTCCTCACCGAATTTTGAGCGAATTTTATCCACACCCGCCTGCGCAAGTGAGTGACACAAAAAACGCAATTTTCTCAAAAACAGGTTTTTGCTAACTCGCCTCAAAATGCACTTAGGAAGCTGAAATTTAAATATGTTGGTGTCCGTGACTCACTCTTTCATATGAGATCAAAAACGAAAAATTTGAGCTATTTGCCTCTTCTCCAGCCCCCTCAAAATTTGAGTGATCCGCCATTTTGAAAGTTTTCGAAAAAACAAAAAAAATACTTCTGCGCATTTTCAAGAAGAGTTCCTCACCAAATTTTGAGCGAATTTTATGAATACTCGCCGGCGCTACGCGTGGGGAAAAAAATATATATATATATACCAAAAAGTTGGACATTTGCCAGATGATTACAAATGGTCTGAAACGCAAAGATTTGAAGACCCCACCCTCCCCCAACCTTCCCTTCCCAAATCAGGTAGGCTGTAATAGCTATCGTTTTGTTAAAAACTCAGCTAACAAACAAAAAATATATATAACATAGAATAGAACACTGAAAAAGCATGAAAGCAACGAAAACTTGAAAACACAAATCGTCCATCAGTGTTTCCATTTCGCTAATCTAAAAATGTAATCTATTGGCCTTTTTTTTTGTATTGCCCATCTACGCCGCCAGGAAAAAATTGGCGGCGGCGGCGAAGCCAGTAAATTTCATCGGCGGCGGCGGCGCCTGAAACGCCGAAAATATTGGCGGCGGCGGCGCCTGAAACGCCGAAAATATTGGCGGCGGCGGTAACGCCTGAAACGCCGAAAATATTGGCGGCGGCGGCGTATTTTTTCGGCGGCGCAGACCTCTAATCACGGATCACGAATCATTAATTCGAAATGGATTCGAATCATTGAATGGATCAAAATTCGTGATCCGAATCATGATTTGGATCACGTTTATTCGGATCATGCCCGACCCTGTCATGACAGCCCTTTGATTATATATGGACTGCATTACGCAACAATGTTCTAAGTGAAATGAGGCAGGGCTGCAAAACCAAAAAAATATTGGTTCCGGTTCCGGTTCTGGTTCCGGTTCCCAAATATTGGTTCTGGTTTTGGTTCTGGTTCCGGTTCTATGACTTCAGTTTTGATTCTGGTTCCGGTTCTGGTTCTATGATATCGGTTCTGGTTCCGGTTCCGGTTCTTATCGGTTCCAAAAAAAAAACATGTGTGACCTATCAAAATACTCCATTTTACAGACATAATCAGGAGGTAGTATTGAAACCAAAATTTGAAAAATAATATTATTGCAAAATGGTCTTGTAAATTGTAAACAACCCCAAGATCCCGAATTTTATCAATTTTAGAGAGTATTTTGCGAAGATGTACGATATCACAGATTGTAATTTATAGAATGAAACACTACAACAGTTACCTACAACCTTTGACTATCGATAGGTAGAGAGTATACAGCTATTAGCGCACTCTAATCTTATTAATAGAGATTAAACTTTTCTAGAACCGGAACCAATATATTTTCATATCGGTTCCGGTTCTGGTTCCGGTTCTCAGTAAAAATTTTCGGTTCCGGTTCCGGTTCCAGCTTTAGTACAAATTTCAAAATATTGGTTCTGGATTCGGTTCCGGTTCTAAAATTTTATCGGTTCTACCGGTTCTTGGTTCCGGTTCGGTTCCGGTTCCAATCGGTTTTGCAGCCCTGAAATGAGGTGCCATAGACTTGTTGATCGATCTTATTTTTGTTTTTAATGAGAAAAACTGGTAATGAATGAAATCATTCATGTTATTTAAATAATTTCAAAGACAAACAAGCGAAATTTGTTCAGTTTGATTGACTGGCTTTGTTATAATTTACATTACATCAGAAACTTGATGTAGTTAAAGTTTATGGCGCCTCATTTCACTTAGAACATTGTTGCGTAATGCAGTCCATATTAGATGGACCTTTGACTATATAGTATATGGACCGCTCGAACTCCAGTTAGCGCAATGTTATGATATTCAGCCAATATAAATGAAGGTCGCAATTCCAAAAACGAGTCTACGCATGTATAAACTGAAGTTTCTTACCTAAAATGCCTCCTGCTTTACCCTGCTTTCCTAGCGTATAGGGAAACACGCCGTTTCAAATGACAGAATTGTGATGCGCAGACGCGTTTTTAGAAATGCGACCTCCATTCAGTTGCGTTATATTGGCTGACTACGTTTTTACAGTTCGAGCAGTCCATATACTATATAGTCAAAGAGATGGACCGAATTATATGTAGGAAAACTGCGGTGAAACATTACATGCATCAGAGTCGGAACCATGTTGGAAAACTCGTTGCAACTTCATATCTTGCGCATGCCTGAATTCCTTTATCACCATTGACTTTAATATATAGACTGCTAATGTACATTAGCTCCATTGTCCCCATGCCCCAACATTGAATGTTTAGAAGTCGCGATTTGCATTACGCGCATGCGCGAGTCTTGAATTTATAAACATAACATGTTATGACATATTGTTAACAGTCTTAATCGCATATTTCCAAACTGTAGCCCAAACTGGCCAAGGTCAAATTATCTGAGCTGATAACGATATTCCAGCGTGTAGATTATTCACTTTGTGCGTTTGAATATTCTTTCCAATCCCTTTTGGAAAGCCAACCACCGTGGCAAAATGGTTTGGGTAGTGTGTAGCAGTTTGGACAGAGATGGGGCGATTCCAGTCTCAAAGGACTCCGATTCCAGAAGTTGCGATTCCATGAAAAACAGACTCCGATTCCTAAAAAAGCGATTCCTTACACTAATGGATTCCGATTCATGAATCCAATTCCTTGCGATTCCGTCGCGATTCTCTTTTTGAAAAAATTCTAGGATAGGTCACCATGTTAATGATAATTGAGGACATTTAAGGTTGCAAAATAATACCCAACACTGGACCATTACACTCTTTTTGTGATTTGCCCACCTTTTATTTAATGCTTTACTTCATTCATATTTCAAAATAACAATTTTCACTTGTTTTGGTCTAATTTAACAGCTTTCAACACTAAATGAATCGCAAGAATCGCAAAGGGAATCGCGAGCATACGATTCCATTGATTGGGACTCCAATTCCATACAGAAGCGATTCTTTCTCATCAGGACTCCGATTCAGACTCCGATTCCAAATCCGATTCCTCGCGATTCCTACTCGCGATTCAGAATCGCCCCATCTCTAGTTTGGAAACACATGTCCGTGGTTCGAATCTCAGGGCTGTTAACAATAACTAAAACTCTAAACTTTAACTCAAACTGACTCGTATTTTCACGTATTAAGAATAAAACTGAATTTAACTATAACTATAAATCACAATATTTGTGTAACTGAATAAAACTTAAACTAATATTTTCAGTACCTGAAACTGAATAAAACTTAAACTTAAAAAAAATCGTTTTGGTTAAAGTCTCAAGCGAATTTCCAATTTTCCAACTTTGAACGAACATTCAGCGACTTGAGGTTCATTTTAGACGCTTTGCAATGCAGTCTCAAAGGATCTATTTTCTATTATTAATGATCTTTTGTTACTGCTAAATAATTATATTTAGTAGTTTTGAAAATTAAAATTTTAAATGTGAAATTTTAAATTAAATTCATTTTATGTTTTTATAAACGCTTAATTTATTGAATTTGGAAACTCTTATGTCTTATTTCATCTTATCATGGTACATAAGAAGAGGATATGATATAATCGGTAACTACATTGTTTCATTCTAACTTCAACTTTTTTAATTATTTTAAAAGAAGAATTAAACTTTAATTAACTTTAACTTGAACTTTTTCAACTATAAAGAAGAATTTAACTTTAACCTTAACTCTTAACTTTTATTTTATTTAAGTTAAAACTAGTTTACATCAACTTTAACTATAACCTAAACTTTAAGTGAAAAGAATAAAACTACTAACTTTAACTCTTATTTTTGTTTTGAAAGACTAAAACTTTAACTGAATTTTTGTTTTGAAAGACTAAAACTTTAACTGAATTTAACTAATATACGTTTAAGTTAACAGCCTTGTCAAATCTCAAGTAAGTAATAATTTTATATGAATTTTTCTAAAATTTTTCACTTTTTTTTTTCTTGCCAAGTCCTTACCTCAATGCATTCATTCTTTTTATACATTCCTTACCTCAAGAGATGTTTTCTTTATAGAAAAATCTTACCACAATGCATACCTAAAAGCTACATTCCTCACCTCAACTTATCCTTTTCATATATTCCTCACCTCAAGAGATTTTTTTTATAAAAAAATCATACCAAGAGAAATTTCTAAAAACTACATTCTTTTCTTCGAGTTTTTTTTTTTATTTTTTATTCAAAAATAATATGATTGTATTACGACTACTCATGTTATAACAAGAAGTCACGTAAGCGGATAGCGCGCTAGAGTGCGCTAGTAGTAAAAGTGGCCAGTTTGGGGTACAGTTTGGAAATATGCAGTCACTTACCCGCAAAAACTTGGCCACTGTCGATTAGGAACCAACGCCGCCGCATCGCAGCGCTTCAGGAAATAGTACCTGGAGTTGAAAAAATAATAATTTGCACGAGTTTATTTATGGGGAAAACGCGACTGCGCGCAGATTTTAATAAAATATTTCGAAATTTGTCGCGGCACCCTTTAGTTTTGAAATTGCTATTTTATGTAAAATTTCACGTTCTTTCCGACAGTGAAAAGAAAAAAATCCATTCTCAACTTTTTGAGATATGAACTATCAAAGTTAAAAAGTAACGGGTTTTTACAAATATGCAAACTCCATCGTGTAAACCCTCGATAGAAATATCTTGAAATTTGTGGCGGCACCTCATAGTTTTGTAGTTACTATTGTATGTAGAATTTCACGCTCTTTTCAATCGTGAAAAGAAAAAAATCCATCCACAACTTTTTGAGATATGAGCGATCAAAGTTGAAAGATCGCGTACGTTTTTGGAATATAGGTATATCTGAACCATATGGCGCTGCATTGTAATTGAAATATCACCAAATTCCATTCAATAACATAATGATCAAAGCTTACTTCTCTAATCTCTACTACCATGTTTCCACTATTGAAGATTTTGATGGAATGTCTTTTAATTTTTATTAAAAAAGAACGAATTTCTTTACAATTTTTACGAATTTTCATTTCCTATTCATTTTTGTAAGATTTTTCAGTACAATAAAAAAATCTCTTTCACAAATAAACATTTTTTCTCGAAAATTCCTTCTCCATACAGCGCGCTCTCGCGATAATGTACGCAGCGTTTGAAAATGATGCAACGCGCGTTTTCAGTATAGAAGCTATATTCAAATGATTAGAGAGGATTATAACAATAATCTTTCAATAATTATTATTAATTTATTATACAAAGGTATTGTTCACTTAGCGTATCCCACATGTATACGGATTGTTTGAAGTAGCCTGCCAAGCTACCCGGGGTGTAAAACGGAACATACGTTCCGTTCTGTTCCCGGTCCAGTTCCAGTATTTTAAAATCGTTTCGTTCTGGTACTGGTACATGGAAAACGTTTCGTTCCAGTCCTGTTCTTGTTCCGTTCCATTCCTTTTTTTTTTTAACCTGTATTATAGGTATAAATGGTGCTAAGGCTACTATAGTCTATAACAGAGAGTATAGCAATACGCCATTCAGATTTCAGTCAGTCTGTTTCTTCATTTTTTTTTCGAATTCGATTTTTTCCATCAACTATTCAACTCCATCATTTCAATTTACTTATCTGCCTCAAAAATTTTTAAATTTTCAATTCATTGAAAATTAAAAAAAGTTATTAGAATTGATCAATTGAAAAACTTTTTATATTGTTATTTTGAAATAATTTTTTACAAACTTTTTTTGATAAACATTTTTTTATTGTTCAATGTTCATCTTTTTAAAAATGCTTTTAATTTCTTATTTCTTTAAATTTTTTCATGAAAAAATATTCATTTTTTCCCCTTAAAAATAGAATATTCAATTTTTTTTGTTGAAAGATACTCAAAACTACAAAAAATGCAACATACTCAGTACAAAGAAATAAAACAGTATTGTCAGGTCACTGAGAAATATGAAAAATAACACACCAGATACCAAATGACTACAATTAACCACATGACTACAATTAATCACAATCTACATTACAGCATACCGTTCCGGTAATGGTATTTGAAAATTGTTCCGTTCCGTTCCTGTTATAGTACCGGTATATGAAAGGTTCCGTTCTAGTCTCGTTTCCGTTCCAGTATTCTCATTTTTAACACGTTTTCCATTCTGTTTTTCGTTCCGTTCTCGTTTCGTTCTACACCTCTGCCCGTGGGGTTACAGTGTGATATGGTTCATCATGTTGGAGGTATAGGGTTCGAATCTCTGCGCGATCTAAATTTTTTTAACGATTTTTGGGTCAATTTTTTTCCTAGATTTTTTTTGTTAAATTTTTTTTTAATAATATTAAAAACTTCATCTTCTTCATTACAATTGCATGACCTCTTATTCATTCAATTCTACCGAAATTGTAAAATATTAGTGCAATATGAGCTACTTATGAAGAAACAAGTATTATAAATGATTAATAATTTCTAATAGCAATAATTATATTTGAAATTGAAATACCTATGATAATAATAATAATAATAATAATAATAATAATAATAATAATAATATATTAATAATATCAATAGTAATAATCATACTTGAAATCCTAATATTAATAATCAAATCAAAATCAAATAATAATAATAATAATAATAATAATAATAATAATTGTCGACAATGACGATAATAATATCATAACTGTAATCGTAATCATAGTATAATGTCAATATTAATTATTATAGTTGAATAATTTTATTATCTTTTCTCTCGTTTTTTTCTCTTGAATGCGATCTTCTTAAACGTTTTTTATCTCGAGAAGTGGATCTTGATTTAGCTGATCGACTATTACTGTGAGATCGTCTAGATCTATAAAGTGTTCAAAAAACCACTTCATCATTGAATATAATACATACAAAAAGAATGAGCAATAACAAAATATATCAGTACTAAATTCAGAATAAGAAAAAAATTTTAAAACTTGAAAGAGGGACATAAGACCACCATTTTTGTTTTTCATTTCAAGATAGCCAATAAGAATTAAGTAAATTTCATATGTTGTGCCGATATCCTGAGTTCCAGCATGTTATCGTGATAACCAATGAAATAGTAAGTACTGTTATCATATCGCACATCGAATGCAACAGTGACATAACTCAAGAAACAATTTTTTCGAGTTGACCATTTTCAGTGAGCGATTTCGGAATCTGTTCTCAAATTTCAAAGGGTACATCGTTAAATATGTATACTCATAATGAGGGTTGCGATTTTTAGCGGACTTTACTTTTAAAGTAAATCCGCTATTGCGTTCACTCAGTTTCTTAGTTTGTTTCTTTCTTTATTTGTTTTTTTCTTTGCGTTCTCGCGCGGTAACTCGAGTAAAAGTGATCGAATCGAAACCAAATTCGGAGGAAGGGTTGGGGTAGTGTCTTGAAATCTTTGCGTTTTAGACTATTTGTAATCATCTAGCAAATGACTAACTTTTTGGTATGCAACATTTAGAGCAAACTGTAGAAGTCACCACCAAAGCAATCAACTTGCAAATTAAATTAGAACTTTGAAGACTAACTTCTTTTCTCAAAAAACAAAAATCAAAGAATCAAACATAAAACAACTATACGATCATACATAAAAATCAAAGCTGAAAATTTGGAAATTGAAAACTCTGAGCATATACGCTATGTACAAATACGTATAACGCACAGAAAAATGTTAAAGAAACGATAAACACTTTCAAAATTGATTGGTTTCGTTTCCCTTATAATACCGTTGCAATTTTTTGTTTCGTTTCGTTTCGAGAGGTGTAGAGGTTATCGACCTTAAAGTATAGTAGCAGTAGTATACAAACGGTCAAAAATTGCTTGTAGAAATTCCATGAATCTTCCATATGGAAATCTAAGAATAACTTCAGGAGCCTTAAGCAGTTGAAATTTGAAAAATATGGTTTCATATTATTATTTCAAGACAAGAAATACCACATTTTTATTCTAAATTAAACTTCTCAAGTGGTTTTGGAAGAGATAGAGTAGAGCTTTTCAGATTTTGTAATGGATACGGCCTGTAGACATGAAGGGGTTAGAAACTTTAAATGCACACCTGAGTAAGCCTCAATTAAAAATTAAGCTCTAGTAAAGCGGCATGGCTGCTTTACGCTTTCTTTTTTACACTTTGAGCCTGTAATTTAGCCGTTTTCTCGAATAAGTACGTGATCTCAACAACTCGTGTTTTTTCTCCATTAGCAGACTTCGTATTAAAATGAACAGATCATAAATAGGAGCAACTATATGATGTTACATAATCAAGAATTTACCTAGAATGGCGATTGGGAGTTTTGCTTCGGGAACGATACCTATCCTTGCGATATCTGTCTTTATCTCTTCTATCTATTCGATTGCGGTCATAACGGTCTACACGTTCTCTTTCTACATATCGTTCTCGGTCCCTTTCACGTTCGTTATTTCTAGGATTCCTTTTGTCATGTCGAACTCTTTCACACTCTCGTCTGGCGTCTTTTCTGGATTCCAAATTTTTCTATGCAAAATGTATTTCGATATATTGAAATCATTCATCTTAAATAACGAACAACTGAAATCATACCAATGACCATAAAATGCACCACTAGCATCACCAACCTACCTCTAATTCTGCAAGCTTTTCTCGAATCTTGATGAATCCTAAATGCAATTTACCACCAAAATGATCGGCTAGTCGACGATCATTGTCGTGAATACCCAAATACGCAGAACAAACTTCACAAACACGAAGCTTCTGCTGTTGATAACTGCTCGCCGGCATCGAATTACGGTACACTTCTTCAGCTTCTGCTTTTTTCTTACGCAATTCATCAATCTGCACAAAAAAAATTGAATAAAAAAAAATTAAAAATTCAAAATAATTACCAGATGAACTTTGACGAGATGAATTTACCAGCAATGCATACGCACCTCGCCCATTAGTTTCATGCTCTCTTCAACAAAACCTTCAGCACCTAGCTGCTCAGCACGAGCAAGCTTTGCACCAATTTGTTCCGCCAACTCATGGACATTATTCGCTTTTTCAGCTACTTCAGCAGATAATTCTTCTTGGGTCTCGAGTAATCTTTGTTTAGCTAACTCTGTGCGTCGATCGCAATCTGCAATAAACGCTTGCAGATGTTCAGTTGCCTAAAACATATTAGAAACCATATTAGATCAAATCTTAGCATCAAGAAGACCTGTGAAGATCTAATTAGAATACAAAAATGAACGGTATTCAATGTGTACCTATACTCACGTCAACATCGTAAAAATAATCACGTTCTTTGCTCGCATTAGCATAGTCAGCTCTCAAAGCTAAGTCATGTATTTTAGGACATTCTCCCAAATCCATTCTCTAAAAGAAAAATAATCAAATGAAATTCTTACAATGCGTCCACTAACAAGAGAAGCGCCTAAGGTATGATACTCCGATTTCAACCAAACAAATATCATTCCAAAGTACCCAACTGAGCAAAAAGTTGCCCATCAACCAAGAAATACGCCAATATAGGTAAATATTTGCTTAAAATACTGCTAATTCGTAGCGTAAATAAGAGAATTCTATACATATACACAGTACACACATTATATATGTGTATACATAAAAACCATACAAAACGAGGTCATTTCTATATATACACAGTTATTGCGAGATCATGAGATCCGTTTGCCGGAACTCGCAACGTTTTATATAGCGCACGTTATTTGTGAGATTCACTATATCGTATAGACAAGTTTTCAGCTGGATCTCGGTTTAGCTATGATTTACATATGGATATATTTTGTATATTTCTTATATGTTGGACAGTTAAAGCGAGATTCGTCCAATTTTCTACTCGCCTCTATAGCAACAGCGCAGAGAGAGATCCGGCGTTGATTCAAATGGTTACTTGGGCGTCTAATGAGCCTTTATTTTTTTTTTATTGTTCATCAACATTTTTGAAAAGCGCGCATCATACATAATTTAAACTTTTCATTTTCACATGCTCTTTTTTTGAAAATTTTTGCACCAAAAAGCTGCATTTATCATCCTAATCACAAATCTGGCAAAATCTCAAATCGCATCTCGCAATCAATGTCTGATTTTCGAAAGAGAATTCTAAAAATTGGTATATTTTGACTTCCCCATTTTAGGCTTACTAATGACTTTTTGAGAAAACTGTTTCACTCATTCTGTAGGAAATTTAACGGGAACAAAAATTATAATATGTTACAATTTAATGAGACTACAGCATTTTTAAATGCGAGACTCACCAAAGAAGTCTATATGAAGCAGCTTATTGGATTTGAAGACGGATCAAATAAAGTTTGTAGGTTGACTCGCCTTCGGCTCATTCCGCAAACATTAGCACTCTTCCCATAATGATTCACTTTCGACCGTTGCACAGTAATATAGTATTGTGTACGTTTTTGCTTTTGAATAGGATTTTTTTCTTAATCTCATTTTTTTGACTCCACTGTTATCTTAACCTCATCTTATCATTTCAAAAACGGCAGATTGCTAGAAAAAAAGTGTTTTTTTTTTTCAAATTGTATTTTTGAGGGTGATGTAAGCCATTCGACAGTCTCAAACAATTCTTAATCGTTTTTTAATGGCCAAAAGTATCCAAAACCACCATTAACTTAAAAACGAGTTTTCAGCACTTTACCTTATTTTCTCATTTCACATCACATATATGTGCTATTTCAATTTAAAATTTATTCAAGATATGATAGTGAACACGCTTCAAGAACATTGAATTCACTTTTATCTTCCAAAAAAATCATTTACAAAAAACTAACAAGTTATACGTTTGATGCTAACTAATGTAGAGGATGCATAGTATGTATTTTCAAGTCAATAATCATGATCCAAAATGGTGAAATACTTCTTACTCAGCTCTTTCGGAACGAAAATTCATTATGATGGTCCATAATGATAGAAGATATCAACTAATGGTATCTCTAAAAACCACGAAGCTAGGGAAAAATGACCATAAATGCACGCATTTTCCCATCACGAATCACAAACGCGTTACATAATGCCCTACTACATCTATTGAAATAGCGCAGTCCCATTATTACAGCACATGAATCCACAGGAATGCGTATGTATATCATTATGATGATCATCATATTCGTGGCTTGATGCTAAAGCCATCTAGGTACGCCCTGATATACGACACAGATTACCTGAGACCTGCTTTCAATGAAACCTATGAGTATGAGCCATAGACGACTCCAAGTGCTAGCGGTATGGATACGAAAATCGCAGCCTACAAAGTAGAATAAAGTAGGTATGTCCCTTGATGGCAGATTTCAACACTGCGTATGAGCGGAACTCCGTTGTACATGAGAGTTCGTATGTAGTAGTAACCAATACTAACCATTACATGCACACGTCATAGTATAAAAAACCAATATAAACGCACCGGGGCCTTTCTTTATTCTTGCTGAATTACAAAGGCGCAACATAAAATTAGCACTTCATGTCGAATAAGTCTATGCTATAAACACACACTTAAAAGATTGTAAGAATTCGCTAAAGTCGTACAATTTTTTGGTCTACACATCGTAAGGTGAGGAGAAAATTTCTTTAAATCGAGAAATATACGAATGCACGAATCACTTTAGATTTTTTCTCTACTCTTTGGTGATCATTTACATATGTGTATGCGAATATAATTTTATTCGATTTCGGCCGTGAATGTGCAATAACTGCGTGGTACGTGTGAAGGCTTGTTTTCTACAGGTGCCAGTTTGGATCCTCTTACTGAACTTTTTTTTAATAAAAATTAAACATTATTATGAAACCAACGCGGATTCTACTTCAGCAGAAAGTAATGACGTCATAAATAAACAATATCTCCTGCATTTGCACGTTGTTTAGAGTCGTACATATAATAACGCGCTATATCCTTTATGGTTGTGACTAAGTTCACAACAGTTGAACTACAACTGTTGCTACATTTCACTTCATAGTACTTCTTATCTATACTACGCGAGTTATGACTTATGACTTTATCCTTTATCAAAGAAACCATATAAACAAATGAATGAATGTTTACTGTAAATAATAAAACAAATTAATAAATTTTATCGAAAATTAATCAAGTGGCAATTAAATATCAAATGAAACAGTCATTATTTGTAGCTCTCCCTAGTAAATAGAGTTTCAAATTTTAAGGCTAAATGCTGCGTCTTTTCATGCATTTTAATAAATCCTTCTATAAGCTTGAGAAATTCAAACTAACTCAGCATCAAAAATCAAAATTATGTGCATGTTTATTGAAGTACGGGGGGAAAAAAGGTACGCAGAACTCACTTCGATAAGTTTGTGAACTTCATATAGAAAAAGATTACCCATTTTAATTCAAATCTTTTAGAAAAACATCATCTATACCCGTGAAAAAACCTGTAATTTTATTATTTTCAAGCAACACGTATATATATTACTTTTTTATTAAAAGAATCCGTAATACTACCATTTTTCTCATCTATTTTGCCCATTTCAGCTATTATAAAAATATTTTCAGTTTATTGGATGCCTTGAGTACATCTAAGGCCAAGATCGGCTACATGGCAGCATTTTATTGAAACGAATATGGGCAGCTGCGCGAGCATATGCGCGCAAATTCCCGAGCAGCGCGCATGATTTTTTAAATGCGCGCATTTGGCCATCCCTGATCATCTCATGGTTGTATGATGTACACTTGTATATCTAATTTTGGCTCTTGAATTTAATTTTTATATAGATTTCTTGATATGAAAGGAAGGGATCAAAAAGGAAAATATTTGCTTTTATGTTGTTAAAACTAAGACGCTATAAGAACAGTATAATAGAGCCGCCATCTTGGCTCATACTTGATGTAAACAACATGGTTTTGAATGAGGAAATTCTTCGTCTTTCTCCACTGATTGCTGGAGAACAGTGAGTCTGAAGAAATTTTTGATAATAACAATTTTTGTGGAGAATGTAAAGACGATTTTGATTGGATATCAAACGGTACTGTGATCCGCTCGTGAGTAAATATTCATCTTGAGTATAGACACTGGACCTACTTATAAGACAACCAACTACAGGCCAAGAGGAAGGGAAGGGTAGAGTTTTTTGAGTTATGCCAATTTCAACCCAGAATGTAGCAGGTTATCAGCATCTCAGCATAGATGACGTATTCATCCATGTTACTAGCAAGAAAAATTCTGCATTAAATGGGTTGATTTTTTTTTTGCTCCTTGAAATTCATTTACGAAATTTACATTATGTGCTTCAAAGCAAACATACTTTTGATAATAATTTTCGAAGATACCAAGTCAGAACACGGCTCCTCAGCGCCCCAAGGATTTCAACAGCAGAACCCAACAAAATTGTAACTCATTTCATTAAGTTATTGCTGGGATATCCAGCATAGACGAATAAACGAAATATCTAATTTCAAACTGTTTTCATTAAAAAAATAAAAGTATAAAATTAGTGCGTTCAAATATTCTCGTTATACTATGTTCATAACGATGATACCGAAAGCACCGACCTAAAAAATGGCTCATCTTCATAACATTTACCAGGAAATACTTCATCGTGTTATTTGTCAAGTTACGAATTGGGGTAAAGAATAAAAAAAAAAGTTTGGTCATTTCATTTCATTCCAATAAAATTTGATTCTTTGTATGCGCGAGTTTAAATAGACTGCACAGAACAGCACGTATTTTTACAAACTATAGGTAGATGCATGCCCGTGTAAAGTGGAAAATAATTCAAACGACTCACAGTAGATGATAAGATGTCGTGAGGACAACATCCCAACAGAAAACTTTTGCAGACACGACCATCATCAAATCGAACGTTGAATTTATTAGTTTCGCCTGTATCAACAGAATGAATTCTACATCAGATCAGGAATTGCATGTACATAGACAATAGTTAATTTCATAAAAAATTCAATTTATTTAACATTTTGAAGAACTTCAAGAATGATGAAACATAGTAATTTAAATAAGGAAAAAAAGCTTACCATTTCTTCCAGTACCCATCAACTGATCCAGCATTGCTCTCATTTGGTCGTGAGCAGTCATTTCGGCTAGAAAAACTCAACTCTATAAGGAGTTTTCTAAAATGAGGACGGTATCTTCAAACGGCCAATCTGAAATATACACCATGAGCAGATTTTTAAATGAAAGAAAATTTAGCGAAAATAGATGAAAGTACTCCAGATTACAGAATCCGAAATACCAATATAATTGTAATTCTTAAAACGAAAGAAAATGAACAGAAAAGAACAAATAAGTTGAACACAATTATTTTCCAAGTATTCAGAACATCGAGAAATACCCAATAGGCATCAGTCTTAACACTTGAAAAATTCTTGTACTATACATTACATTTCTTTTTTTGTCCAAGGGTTCAGTAATAATTCATTACACAGGACAGCGAAAGAACCAACCATCAATGACACTAAGAATTCGGATTGCGGATAACATAAAAACCTATGTTCGTAACGAAGCTTTATTTCAACATACTACCGGCAAAGTTACTTTCACACCTTCAATTAATGCATTATCGTTTCAGCCATCACTACTTTTCTCATGCCTTCACTTCGATTTCTACGATATGAAAATACTTCCAATATAATACTACGTATACTTATGTGTTATATTATAATATACCCCTTTATACAATAGAAGTCTCATTACTGCAATAAAAATAATGACGCAAAGGCACACCACACACTCATACAGACACAGTATCGTGCCACAACAACATCAATTTTATATAATTTTATAACTTACAAAACAGCATAGGAATCTAATAAAATTGTAATTATTATAGAATGTTGTAATAATTAATTTATCAAAGTAGACGATGTTAAAGTAGACGATAGGATGGACCCCAAATTGAATACTGCTTACTGGATAGAGAAGCACACCCGAATGCTTTCAGACTAGAGAACTATAACTATGGGTATAATAGACCACCATTTTGTGCCATTTCTAGTTTTTTCGAGCGTTGATTATGCGACCCAAACAACCGCTTGAGCGCTAGTGTTCTAGCGAGACTCTACTTATTAGGGCATCTCTAACCCAGGTATGGAAATACGCCATCTTTGGTTATCGATATTACCACAAGAAGAGAAGTACGACAAATTATGGCTTACCTAAGATAATAGTGTAAAAATTTTATTTTGGTGTAAATTAAGGAAATTATTTTTATAATATTTCAAAACATTGAAGTCTTATGCGAAAAATACGATCATTCTATGTTATGGCTAATTTGAAAATTTCACCATCCATAACCTAATAACCAAAAATGGCGTATTTCCATACCCATGTTATAGTGCCTTACTACTTATGGGGCATGTATGATTTTATCAGTAGTAAAGTAATATAGACAAAAAACAAGTATGCCGTCTTCCCATAAGCCAATACATTAGATACGGCCTGCCCCGTGAATAGTTCTAATCGAGCGCGCCACTGTCGCACTTTACTCTGCATTATTGATAATGTTTATTATGATTTATGAATATTATGAATTTATGAAGAGTAAATGAGGAGATATAGTATGATATTTTATGATTAAAACAAAATGCCAGTGTGTTTTGTTCCCAATTGTGATGTCGGGTATTTGAAAACAATTAAGAAAAATAAGGCTAGTGGAACAAGAAACCCTTCTCTTTTTTCTCCTCCAAATGTAAGTATACATTTTATAAGTTAGAATTCATTTTTCATCATTTATTACCTTCTAAAATATTTCTAATTTACATTATTCACTTTTTCAGGATCCAGAATTATTAGCCAAATGGATTAGACAAAGACTATTGTAAATTTTTTAAAATATTTGGAAGAATGGAAAACTGTGGCCTCTGTAACAGGTAAACTTTACTTTTAAATACGTAATAATTGAATATCAATAAAATAGTAATGCATTATATTTCGATCTTTACAGCTGAAGATAAAAAAAAAAATCCAGGAAATGTTACAAAATCTTTTTTAACTAAAAGTGAATTCATTGGCTTAAAAGCAACATTACATGGAACATTGAAATTGTTTGAGTACTTATCAATGCATCACGGATTTCTCTATTTGATAACTGCGCGACTAAACCAAAATAATTTGGAGGTAACGGATTAATTCATTAATATTGCCTTAAATAATGGTAAACACGTTTCAATTTTGAATTATTCTATTTTTAGAAATTTTTCGGAATCATCAGGAGTCATTGTGGTACGCACGATCACCCTAATTCCCTCTTGTTCATTCAGTTGTACCGTTTACTTAGCTTATACTCATTAGTGAAACCACCAAAGGGAACAAACGTTGGAGATACGGAAATAATTTCTACCTTATTTGGAGAAGATGTTCCTAGAACAAACCTCGAAAATGACCAAAAAAATGATTTCAATTTCATGCTAGAAAGAATTATTGAAAAAATTAATAATTCAACTGATTCGGATTCTGATATTTCTAAATGTACTGCAAATAGTGAAGCATTGAAAAGATTTGCTGGATATGTTGCTTTCAAATTCGTGAAAGGTACAGAGTGTACAGACTGTAAGGCAACTTTACTTGCAACATCCGAAGAAGAAATACAAGAAATGAAATTAATTTTGTTGCAAGATAAATACAATGCCTTATATTATCCGAGCAAGACTTTAGTCAATTTAGTTGCTGTTGTAGAGAAAATATGTATTAGAAATTGCTCGTCCTGGAAGTTTAAGAAGAACCTGATTTTCGAAATTGTAGACAGCATTTTTGAAAAAGAAGAAATTAGCTCGCTTGGATGCTCTACATCTACCCATAGGTTTATTTTAACCAAGTCAATTTTGAACTTTTTATCAACTGTTAGAACATTTTTCGTACTAAGAACTGTAAATAAAAATTGTATAGAAAATGCCAAAACAAAAAAAATCGAAAATAATCAAAGTTATAAATAAAAGTTATGTGTCTTTTATGATGTGTTCATTACATTACATTATAATTCTAGAGTATAGTTCAACATGCGCGCTGCGTGGTGGCCGCGAGTGTAACTATTCAGGTATAGCGGACATCTTATCAGTTGGCATACTTGTTTTTTGTCTATATTACTTTAATCAGTAGTTTCACTAGTTTCCAGTTCACCGCAGTTTTCCTACACGCTACACGTAACTCGGTCCATCTAGTATATAGTCAAAGGAGGTGTACTATACATCTATGCTACCGTCGATCTATTCCCCCATGTTAACAACGGCAGGATACGGAAATTTCCGGCGAATACAAATTGAATATAATGTTAATTGATTAAAAAATTTTGCAAAATTTTTTTCATTTTATTCATGTACTGTGTCTTTGACATTACTGATGAGTGTACAAAGCGTTGTCAACGGTGCATATGTCATCGACAATGGAGCTCACACAATAAAGGTTGAACTTTCAGGAAAATCTCCTCGGTGTGTATCTGTTTTTTGGTGCTTGAAAAAGAAAATTATTTGCAAAATGTAAACGTCTTTTAAATTGATATTACATTATAAATTTTTCACCATGACAGTGTCGTTCCGAATTGTATCATGAAAGCGAAAAGCGAGAAAAGAAGACCATTCATCGGCGATCAAATTGAAGAATGTAGAGATGCTTCAGGATTATTTTACATCTTGGGATTTCAGAAAGTAAATCAAATGAAAGGGTTATTATTTATCGATTTGTTATAAATTTCTGGTGATGTTTTGAATTTTGTTTCACTAAAATACGAACATACATAATTTTAGGGCTATTTAATCAATTGGGAAGTTCAAAAAACTGTGTGGGATTATATTTTTGATGATCTCGGCTGCAAAGGAAATTTCAAGGAAATGCCAGTTATTATAACGGAGCCATATTTCAATTTTCCCTCTCTACAGGAAGCAATGAGTGAAATATTTTTTGAAGAATACGAATGTCGGTCTCTGCTTCGAGTTAATCGTAAGTATTGGTGATTGAAGAAAGTATTGTTAGCATTTTTTCTGTTGATAGTTATTTATAAGCGAAAATATTAATGCATAGCTTATAAAACTACTTCTTTTGGAATGTTGTACGTGAATTGAAATGGTCATGTTTGCAGCGGGTGATTTGAGCGCTTTTCATTATGCAAAACAGAATCCTAAAATATTTTGTTGCCTTGTAATTGATTCCGGGTACAGTTTTACCCATGTCATTCCGTACATAAATGGAAAAAAGTATAAGGAAGGAATTATTAGGATCGACGTTGGAGGAAAGTTATTAACGAACCATCTAAAGGAAATTATTTCCTATAGGTAACAAACAAATTTTCAGTAATCATTATGAATTGAGTGAATTCTTTTATTGATTAAAATTCAAATTACGCATGAATATAGTATTGTCGTTTGTTATCCGATCTGTACGGTATATCTTGTTTTCAGGCAGTTACATGTTATGGACGAAACTTACGTTATAAATCAAGTGAAGGAAGACTGCTGTTTTGTTTCTAAAAATTTTAAAGATGACATGAATACCTCTTCAAAAAAACATCCAGTGAATAATATAATTCAAGATTATATTTTACCTGATTTTACTACTATTAGACGGGGTTATTCTTTATCCATAGACAAGTCTACTCAAAGCGATTGCGTATGTATACTTGCATTTTGCCGTTGATAAGTAAATTAGTAACATACTCTGTGTCTATCTGATTTTAACACTCCCAAATGCTAAATTCTCTTCGTCTAAAGTATTTGTTATTATATTTCATTTGTTTTCATCTCTTTTTGCGGGATTAAGAAATTAACACGAAAATAATTGTTTCTCTACGATTTCAATCCATAATTAAAATATTATGAATGTTTTTAAACTTTCAACGTTTCATTTCAGTTAATTTTGCAACCCTGATTTTGAAATAAATGAATTTAAATCAATCAAATAACCTATTCAAGTCATAGAATTTGAAGTACTAAAGTCTTAAATTATTCATCATACTATAATGAAGTCAAACAAAACGAAATAGGTGATATTTTTTTTTTAATGAAAGACTTGAAAGAGAATTTTACGCTCGGGGTTATTGAAATCAGTTGGACACAGTGTATGAATCCAGTCAAATTTGAAGGATCCTTTTTTTCAGAACACTCCGGGAAGAGGTCGGCACCTTTCGTATGACTGTGCAACACAATGTATGCGAAATTTGCGCATTAGTGTTCCGCGCAGTCCGTGGCTGTAGGTTTTGCATGGAGGTGTGAAGATACGTTGGTCGTGGGCTAGAATCTTGTCTCTGCGTAAGGTTTCTTTATCGATTGTTGGCTCGATTTTTTTTTCAAATTTTTTGTTATTTATTTATTTTTTTATTTTATTCCTACAATTTTTACATTATTATTTATTCCACCCTTCGAAGCTTGAGACTTGGAACTTTCAGACCTACATTCCTTACCTCAAAGTTGAGTTAGGTTAGGTTGTCTCGCGAATGGAGAGGTGGGAATTTTTATCCCCCACTCATTCTACTTGACCTCATTCATGCCTTCAGCAAAATAGCACTTCGAACGAGAAAACCAATGCGTACAACAGGTTCCGACTACTTCTCGAAGTGTTCCGAAAAAAAAAAAAAAAAGGATTTTACAAATTTGATTGGACATATATCCAAGTGAAAAAAATTTATGAGAAACAGTATAGTCTTAACGCAAATCGCTTTCTTTCTTCGCAAGCGATCAGCTGTTTACTTACTGTTATGGGAAAATGTAAATAATATTTACGTAATTTTTTCATTCGATTTACAGCAAAAATTACGATTGAACAACGAACGTTTTACAGTTCCCGAATTGTTATTCAATCCATCTGATGTGGGAATCAAACAAATGGGAATATCTGAAGCTATTGTTGCGTCTGTTAATAACTGTCCCGAAGAAACTCATCCTCATTTACTAAATAATATTGTATTGACGGGGGGAAATATGAAATTTCCTGGTGTCCGGCAAAGAGTATATGATGATGTGAGATCATCTGTTGCCGAAGAATACGACATTAATGTATATCTACCTGATGAGTTAGTATGATTATATGGCATATTGTTATTAAAAAAAAAAAAAAAAAAAAAAAAAAAAAAAAAAATTCATTTTGTCATTTTTGTTTTCAAAACATTACTTTTTGTTGTATGAACATATTAGCTGAGTTTTTAACTTAAAAACAATAGCTATTACAGCCTATTTATTCTTCAATATTATCATTATTTCTTAAGCTCGGTGTGCTTTTTTTCAGACCTACCGCTTACGCATGGTACGGAGGTGTTTGCGTCAGTCAAGATCCCGAATTTCATTCGATGCTAGTTACTAAAGAAGAATATGAAGAAGAGGGCTCAAATATTTGTTACGAACGATTTGATATTTAAGTTATAAAATAATGATCCCATGTAAAAACGGCCTGAATCAAAGTTGATCAATTTTGATGACATTTCACCAAATTCATTTAAAAAATCACTGTTTGATCAAAAAGATGACCCATATAAATATTCTAATCAAATTTGATGGAATGATATCTGATCATGTTTTTGATAAAAGTTTGATGAAATCCTTTTTTCATGGAATGTGTGTTGAATATTTATGAAATTACGTTATGTCTCAAAAAAAAAAAAGAGAAAAACTCAATATCCTACTACACGGACCTCAAATTTGACGAAATTAATATGTCTTCATAATCTCAACGTATTCACGTCGAGCGTAAGATAGGTGAATAGAAATTTCTTTCTTTTGCTCATTTATTCCTTCGTTCATAAGTTGGTTATGAATATGTGATGGTATATTTTTTGAAAATACCCATTTGTACGACTAATATTTCAAAATTTGAATAAAACTCGTATTACTTTGTGGTAGTAGCATTTATGTACTTCAAAGAGACAAGCATATACCTACATTATTGCATAAACAGAAAAGAAAAGAAAATATGAGGATGTTCGTAACCTAATAAAGAACAAATAGTGTCAAAGCGATTCTGTCTAAAAATCAATAGTAGCAAATAATTATCAGCATTAGTTCCTAAAGTATGAATTATTGAGTGGTGCGGTTCTAATAGTGATGATTATTTTTTGTTTCATTTTCATTATCGCTGGTGGGAGATGAATTAACATTAATTCCATGTTGCAGCATATGTGTTATTGATTCGACTGTTTCTTCTTCGGCGTGAATTTTTCGTAATGCATTGCTTACGATGCATAAATCTCCTCTCAACTCTGATACCAAAGCCGCAATTTTTTCCGCGTTACTCAGTACTTCTACACTCTGCGTGTACGGATTATAGCGCACACCGAATGGGCGTTGAATACTATTGGAAAACTCCCTATAGCAATAACAATCGTACTTACAGCAATGATATGAATAATATAAATATAATAACTAATAGTAATAATTCTTTGATGTACATGCGATTGTATTCGAAGGAGGTTTTTATTTCGAATTACAGTCATTTTTAGTGGAAACAATTATTGTTTGGATATCCGGGAATCACAGGTAGGTACGCAAAAATTACTCTTATCTGATATTATGGGTGAATGTCGTTGCAAAGCTTTGCTACGCAGATCTTGTTTCTCAATATGGCAAAGGAAGTCTTTTAAATGGACCGCTTATACAGTTGGGGATTGAGAAGATTCTATACGAATTGCTTTTTTTTTTTTTTTTTTTTTCAAATGAATACCCTGATGTAAAAAAAATGTGTTTTTAAGTGAAATAATTGAAAAAATTTTGGATATAATTTCTGAAAATATATTTACCATCATAATGAAGTTGTTGAAAAAATTAATATTGTAGTGGTAATAGTGTACATTCCAACTGACAAAAAGTGCTTATTTCAAAAAAAAATGTGGTCAACATTTCTGAGTTTTTGGCGAGATTCTCAACTTCATTTTCATACGTCACACGCCAATTTTTTTTAAGACTCAAAAATTGCTAATTTTGGCCTCAAAAGTGCCCGAATCACATTATCACCAATACTTGTGTATTGCTCGTGAAATTTTAACGCATTTCGATGGGTCACAACCTCTGTTTTCAAAAGTTCATTCGTTAAACGTTTTTGACAAAAAGAAGCGAAAATGATGCATTGAGTTCGTAGGCTTACGGAGTCATTATTGAGCCGAAAAATGCCAAACTTGGAAAAAAACACGTACGTTTGGGGCGCTAACACTTCGTAGTGCTCGTTGCCCTAAGAAGTTGACATATATTCGGAGTAAGGGGAGTGTCCGCTATCAGACTATGAAAAAATTATTTGTCCCCTGTCAAGTTTAAACAGTGGGAAAAAACAGTGATTTTTAGGCTCCAACTCCTTAATGTGCTAAGTCAATAATCCAAAATACCCTTTTTCGGAACTGTAGAACTCTTACACACAAAACAGCCAACTGATTTTTTTTTTGTAGCGCAAGAAAGCACGCTACTTTCGGTTTCTAGAGCACTTTTGCCAGTTGGATACGTGGTAATTAATAAATTCGTATTAGTAGTTATGAAGCAAGATTAACAAAGAAGCCTCTACTCTTCTACCATTTCCAGACATTCCCGTGCCAACTTTCGTCTAAAAACTCATATTAAAAAGAGCAGTAAAACAATCGTGGCAGCACGAATGGGCAAGTATCTCCAGTTCCAACAAACTTCGTGCTATAAGCGATATGAAAGTTCCTTGGCCCCTCTTACCCCTTACTTCTGGAAGAACAAACGTAGTAATTTCACGTTTCCGCATATGCCACACTGCTCTTACCCATTGCCACCTTTTGAATCGTAGCGTAATCATTGTCATTGGGGTAAACAAAGGTTTTTTGAAAGATTTGCCTTTAAAGATTAATATAATATCTATGCTTGAAAATTCTCCAAAAACGGTTTATTTAATAATTTTCAAAAGTAGTTAAAATAGTCCAATAATCTCTAAATTCAAAGCCATAGTTCGCACGCACTCCTCATAAAATGAAACCAGATACTTTCTCTCATGCCAGACGCTCGATTCTTAGTTTATTCATTATTAGCTTTTCAAAAAGAGAAGGAATTTTCTATTTCAATATAAAATTCAATATTTTAAAAATCAGCCAATACCTATATTCATCACGGGCAAACCAGTCGAAAAAAATCCTACCTCTCGACGTTGATCTCTCATATAAAAAATAAAATATAAAAACCGAATATAAAATAATGAAATACTCGGCACGGGGCGTAACAAACTTGACAATTATACACATCCAGTATAATAAAATAGAAAAGAAAATAATCATATTAAGTATTATAATAATATGATGCCTAAATTTTCTAAAAAATGAAATTCACGATTGCGTTTCAGTAATGCCTACAATGTATCTCACGCAACCAGCAATACGTATAAAATCCTCTGAAAAAATAAATTATACGACCCTTCGGTATATCTTGATGTACACACGTTAATGGGCATTACGTATAGGTACCCCCACATCGTGGAAATACGAATTTTGTTAGTAGGTATTTTATTTTTAGCAGGCATTGTTTACCTCATTCTTTCTTTCGCTTCCTCAAAAGAATCGGTATAATAATAGGCATTTTGGTAGGCTGTGATGATGCATTCTTCGTGGCAAGTTACTTCAGGATCGAAAACCTTGATTTTATCTTTTGCTGATATAGCATGTTGCAGCTCGGCGACAGATGATAGTAATCCTGCGCCATATACCTTTAGTTCTCCTTTCTGTTTGCACATACCAAATTCCACCGTGAAAAAGTATAACTGTAAAAATTAGCAAATGAATAACTTAATATGTGTGTGGATTACTTACAGCACGTGCAGTCTGCTGCTGTTAAACGTGCCTATGTACCTATATTGTGTAGGCACACGCATTACGGAGGAAAACGTCATATAAAATGTGAATATATGTGATAATACGTAGTATGTTACGCAACGAGGGAGCAAAGTATGTGAATGACAACGAGTGCGATAGTTGCAGCGCGAGCCATAGACGAGGGCTGTAATCGCATTGAAAACTGTGAGCGGGAGTGCAAATTTCCCAAGAATAAAATTTTCACTCTCGCTCACAGTTTTTTCACTCCCGCTAAACAGTCGCAGAGAAATAAGTACTTCGCTCCTTAAAAACAATGTTGTTATGTTGTTCTTTGCGTCGTCCAGAGTTATAAAAAAAATAAATAATCGTACGAATATTATTTATCCATTTTGATATCGTTGTATTAAAATGGGTGCAAGAACATTTTGATATAGTACTTTCGCGAAATGATTTCATGAAATTGCGTCTAATCCGCATCTAATCACTTTTTAGGGTTTTGCTCAAAGAATGAAATCCTACTCGGGCCGGGCATCGAAGGAGTTGGCTTCTAGCAGATTTTAGTGGACCTCTGAAAAAGTGAAAATGAATAAAATTTAACGTTGATTTAAATGGAAGCAATTTCGTTTTTCCAATTTTATGAGAAAATAAGAACATCCAGAGGGAAATTCATAACAACTTTTTTTAGACGATAAAGTATAGCGTCAAACTGTACATATCTATGTGTGATAGTTGATGTAGAAAGGGCCCTCACATGTAAATCGTAAATCGTTCAGGAAAGCCAGAAATCACCATGTTGCAGAGGAAGGTTTTTAGAACAAAAAAATGATTTTTTATTCGTAAGGGCCCTTCCTACAGTAACTATCACATGTCTTGTGTCTTGATCAAATGAGATAGGTAGGTGTACTTAATGTAGGTATTACTTATATCTTTGTTTCTTCGCATCATGAACGTTTTTTTTTTTTTTTTTTTTTCTCAGTCATATACCTTGGTGCATTATGTTGCAGTCATTGGATATAATTAAGTAGATATAATTATGTGTTTCTTTATCTACAATGATTAATCATATAGAACAGCCAAACAGTTATATTTATGCATAAATTACGAGCTAATTACTTCGAACAGCATATCACTATGGTTTGCTGTATTAGAAATACACGTAGAACAAATTCAGCCTAAAAGCGGTGGGGATGGAGAATAACTTTTTCTACTAGTAATCTTGTCTCGCTGTAATTTTGACTTCTTAAAATAACATTACTAATATTCAGACAAGCATTTAAATCTCCTAATACCTATTATTGTTCACCCACAAATTTGCGATATATTTGATGATTATCCAACTGTATGAAATTTGATGAGATTACATTAAAGACATTTTTTTTATCAAGTTTATGTACTTTTTTTAAATAAAATTTTATATAACTTTTTTCCCCGAGTAGAAGTATACACTTACGGTAGCGAGTTTCTCTATGTCTTCGTCTGATGCTCCCAACGAATTTAGACCTAATTCTTGAGAAAACTGCGCAAAGGAAGGATTTGCTAGCAACGGCATATGGCCTAGTAGTTCGTGACAACAATCGCTATACAAAAAAAATCAAAGAATGGTCTTAACTGAGGTTACAAAAAATTTTAAATTTTCAGGTACTAACTATGCCTATACAAAACGTATCGGTCAAATATTGTAAATATGATGGGATGTTTGTGGATGTTTAAGGCTACATCCCAGGAAAATTTTTTAAATCTAATTTGATAAATACCGGGTAACTACTTGATTTAAGCACCGCAAGCGCAAAAATCTTTCCCTCGTAACAATAAATAATTATATATTTCAGTGATATATTAGCAAGCAAGGGCGTAGCTAGAACATTTTCCAAGGGGGGGGGGCAAAAAGGTAGAATTATACTTTTTTTTTCGTGTTCCAGTTACACCATGGAGGGTGAAGGGAGGGTGGTCAATGCTATATGCAAATATATGTTCACACTCAATATTCAGACGATTCAGATACTGAAACTCGAAAATAATAAATAACAACTGAACACATGAAAACAGAAAGTGTGTTGCGCTAGTCGCACATTTTCACACACACATCCTATTTTCTGCGAATTTTATTCAGTTGGCTTGAAATATTCGAAAATAGTCTTGTGAGTAAACCGGAACATAATGTTTTCAAAATCCAGGGGGGGCAATTGCCCCCCTTGCCCCTCGCTGGCTACGCCCATGTTAGCAAGAATGAATGGCATAAATGAAATTAATTTAATGCTTAAAAACGTCTATCAATGAAATGCAAGATTTTAACTCATACTTTCGTTGTCAAAAATACACATAGGTATGTATTTAATTTATTCACCTTTTGGCTAATTTTTTCGATTGGGTGCTCGAATCAAGTAGTCACCTGGTATACTAGATAAGGAACGCTCAGATACAATTTTATCTGGGCAATGTCTCTATCTAATTTGATATACTTGGGTTTTTGAAAAATTCATAAATTTTTCGTTCAAGAAATAGAAAAAGAAGTTGTTAATACATGCCTAAATTCCATCATTTTATTATTTAAATTTGCCCACGCCCACGTTCATTTGTTATTTAAATGTAACAGTGGCTTGTTTTTCATTTGTTATGATAATAATCGCCAAATACGTACTTACTTAGATTAATCCTATCTATCTATCTATCTGTGTACGTATATAATGAAATAAAAAATGTAGTCAAACTATCTACAATTGCCCAGCACTTTCTACCAAACCTATTTTGATGATTTTTTTTTAGTATGTTCCTTTCCACATCTAGATATGTTATCAAGCAACGTCATTTTTCTATGTTGAGTCTGAGATGATATATACGCATTTGAGTTGTAATTTCGAGGGAAAGTCACATAGAGTAACCAAGCTTGAATGCTTATACCTAGAGAGATGGAATTTAACGCCAAAGGTTAAACTAACTGCTGATCAGCCCTTTAGCCCCGGATGGGGAGGGAGAAATTGGATAAAAACCAACATTTATATTCGTGCCCCAATTTAACCGATTTATATATGTCATTGCCGAAACACTTATATGCCTATTCTCATTTATTTTATTCGAGGTCTAGGCTGAGCCAAATTTAGGTTTGTTTTTTTTTTTTCAAAAAGTGAAGGAATGGTGGTCACAACAGCTGCTAAGTGATATCGAAAGGTTGTAAAAATTTCAGTTCCCCAACTCAATTTTTAGACTTTTTCCCATAAAGTTATAGTTTCAAAAAATTTCAAAAAAAAAAAAAAAACAAACAAACAAATTTTTAAGCAATTACAACTTTTTTATTTCCCAAAGTCATGTTTTATCTTCTAAGAATTAAAAACTACTTTCGCTGCTAATTTTGTTTCTATTTAAGAGGTCTAAACCGTTTCAGCGCTTTCCCGGCATCTCGGTCTTGATTGATAAACAATAACTAGAAAGTACTTGACTCTCCTACTTATTAGCCTATTTTTAATTGATTGCATTCGGAAATGTCTTAATATTTTATTAAAATACTTAGGTATTGGTTTCACTTACAATTATTTAAATATCATTTGCATGACAACTTGATCGATTAGATCGTTCTAAGCTGTTTATTTTTGTAGAATTTAAATAAAATTATTGTTGATATTGGCGATACTTGAAGGACTTTTCCCTTCTTGAATTATTGGGACGATTAATAGAGAGTGATGGTAACTTATTGATAATATTTACTTAAACACCGATCGAGGGAATTAAATTACTTAGACAGGTATATTTACATGGTGATGTACGTATTTAAGAGTCGAAATCTAATAAGTTGCATTGTATAGCCTATTAAATCAACTGTTCTACAAGAAATTTCTTCATCATACGTAATTAAGTATCTATAATTTGTGCGACAATTGTACTTTTTGCTTCAGTTGAGTTGTACGCACTTCAATGCTATGAGATAAATTTTAATGAAAAAAGTTTATATGAGTACATAGCTACTACCTAGATCAAATTTTGCATAAATGTTTTTTTATTAAATCTATATATTAAAATCATGTCGCATTTTTTGTAACCGCGAGTGCTTCAAAACTACCGATTGGTTTGTATCAAAATATATATTGAAAATGAAGCTCTTGACGCATAGATGTGCAGAATCGTAGCAGTGTACTTAACAAAGGCGAAACCGCGAAAGCACGGCTTAATGAAGTTTCTTTATGGGAAACGCATATAATAATTGCAACATGGCGTTTTTCTTTCAAATATTTCGCGAACCGCGACTCGAATCGAAAATCTAACGACATATTAGTGACGCGAAATTCAATTTTCTACTTTTGTAGAGTAAAAAATTTTCCCACGGAGCTTCCTAAGCTCGCAATTTGAGCTTTTTTTTGAAACGCGCGTGTAACATAGCATTTTTTTTAAATATTTTGGGACCGCGACTCGAATCATAAAAATAAATTCTGAAATTGTAATCCTTGATCATACGTATATAAGTTTATTAGAAATGAAATTTCATATATGTAGTAGGAACGCGAGTTTGTGTTCACATTTTATTGAACCGTGACTTAGCGTGACGGGGCATGAGTTGAAGTATTTTAGTTCGCGCGTGATAGATATAGTAAAATTTAATGGATGCAGCAGTAGTTGAGGAGATGTGAGTTAGCGTGACGGAGCGTGAGTCAAGGTCTTTTAGTTCCTTAGAACCTGAGGTCATATTTTCCCTTATTGTACTTCATTTTTCAAGAACCCAAGTAAAAATCGGCTGATTTAAACGAAAGTTGGAAGAATGTGGGGGGGGGTAATAGAACTTCAGAACTGTTTAGTTTTTGGAGGTGATCGGGAGTGAGGTGGCGTGAGGAGACATCAATAGCGTATCCAGACTGATGATCAAGAGGGGGGTCCAGCAAAATTTTCGAATATAAAAATTGATTAGGTAGGCTCAAAATTTTGCGATTTTATTACTATTGATTATTTGCATATTACATTTTCGTTGTTCGTTATTTGTATATGGCAAAAATACTATTTTTGAAATCGCCAAGGGGTGGTCCAGACCCCCTGGACCCCCGCCTTAAATACGCCACTGGGAGACATAAGTTGAGGTTTTTCGATTCTTGCATGATGGTAGGAACGAAGGGTTAACCTTATAAATGATAAAATTATTAATTCATTAGAACGTGAACTGATTCAACGGAACGTGAAGTCGATGGCTTTTTTTATGCATCAAAAATTTATCAAAAATGTGGTGCAGATGGTTGAAAGGGTATGCGTAGTAGTCTTGGAATTAAATGTTTTTTGGAGGTGATTAACGTGAGGAGGTATGAGTTCAGGTTTTTTGGTTCTCGCGGAATAACTCGAGTAAAACTTGATGAATCAAATTGAAGGTTAAAAGGAGGGTGGAGGTAGTGAAGTTTTAGAACTGATTAGTTTTTGTAGGTAATGGGTAGTGAGTTGACGTGAAAAGGCTTGACTTCAAATTTTTTCATTCTTGGGCAGTAACTTGAGTAAAACTTGATGGCCTGAGCTGAAAGTTGCAAGAAGGGTAAAGGTAGTGATGGAGGCGTGAATTCAGGTTTTTTGGTATTCTCATGATGATGCAAGAAAAATTGAACGTAAAGATTGAAAGAGTAAAGAAGGTTGAGGAAGAATAGTTTGAGAGATAATTAGTTTTTAGAGTTGAGTGACCGTGAGTTGGTGTGACGTGACGTGAATTTACATTTTTTGATGGCAATTAGATGGAAAATTCTAAATTATACTGACGAAAAGGAATCGTCGAAATTTATTTACGCCGACAAATTAACGGTATTTTGAGCGCATTTTCGTTTGCATTGGCGTATTTATTAGCGTACTAGCGACTTTTTCCGCAATAAGGATGATGGTAACCGCCTGCCGCTAACCTTCGAATGATCTCTATTCGATTAGCGCAGCGCAGTTTGAAAGTCGTTCTTTTTTCAGCAATATTTCTTAATAATAAACCTAATAAATGAATGATTTTTTTTTCTTTTTTTTTTTTCTTTTTAAATTTAACTAGTCAATAGGTAGACAGAGAATTTATTTCAACGCAATCGCAACCTTTTTATACGCGTAGGTATTCAAATAAATAAATAAATAAATTTCAAATAACTGATCAAAAAAGTGGTTTTCCTGTTGCTGATCCTAGCTATACCAAAATCACTTGAACGCAGCACAGTATTTATCTAGTTGCATACGTAGATCAGCTAACTAGTTATACTAACGGTTCAGGAGTATAAAATGGATCCGATGAATGTCGTATGTATTGAGTACAATGAAATACGCGAAAGGCCAAACCAGATAAGAAATCTCTCGGTGATAAGTATCCTGCTACGGGACGTAACTGGAATCCAGTTTTTCCTATTCAAACATACGAATAAAATATACGCAATACCTCTTACGCTGTAGGTCGTAGGTACGTCGCTGTAGTTACGAGCTAGGTTACTATTAGCATCGATGAACCATACCATACTACGTAGATAGCCGAGCATACGTTAAATTTTTATCACTCTTAAACTGGAGCTGGAATCTGGTTTTTGCAAATATCTCGAAAAGGATTCGAAATAGAGAAAGGGCTCGCAAATGGCTCATTTTAAAGAGATTGAAAAGCAAAATGATTTAATTTTTTTTTCAAATTACTGTCGTCGCGTCGGTGCAAGCGATTCTTTTACTTTACTACGTATATGATTTGGTATGTCAAAAAGTAATAAATCAATGACAAAACAACCAAGCAATAAGTCAAATTAATTTTTACTAGGTACTGGAACTCGTGAATTACTTTTATTAAAATAAGTCAAGACTCGCATGGATGGCAATAATTTATTTCGAAATTGAATCATGTAGGTACGTATAAAATGTAAAGCTCTTTCGAGTGAGCTGTTTCCGAACACTCTAACTCAGCTTTTATCCTAGATGAGTGATAATTCGCAACTATACATACGTATAATACCGGCTGGGCTATCTACGTGTGGTTAATCCATGGTACTAGGGAGTAGGTATCTAATACGTATTTAATTTAACTAAAAACATAACTTTCGAAAAAAAAAAAAACACTAAAATAGCTTACTTTTAAGAAAAACATTAACATCTTGAAGTTGCGGAATGTTGTCTTCTCTGTAGCCGCAATATTTCACCAATTCCGGCCAGTTTTCAAGATATTCGTTGCAAGCGTACTTAACGTACAATTTATGCAATTCCACAAAAACTGTTCCCCTGAAATATCACTCCATTACATCGCACCTACGTATTTTTTTTTTTTTTTTTTTTTTTTTTTCATTTTTCTATACACCACATAGTATTTCTCCTGTAATGTATGAATGTGTGCAATACCAATCGAGAAAGAAATCAAGAAAGATATCTTTTATAAAGTAAATGACTGTCTAGCAAACGTAATTGGTCCAACTATGGTAACAACACGAAATATCGTAAAATCGTATTACTCCATTTTTTTCTGTAAAAATGAAAAAAAAAAAAAAAAAAAAAAAAGAAAAAAAACTTTAGCCGGCAGGTATCAAATGTTTTTACGCATCTAGTCGACGCGATTGATAGTTCCAGTTCCAGTTGCAGTTTCAATTCCTTTTAATGAAACTTATTACGAATGTTTTCCTTTCTCTCTCACTCCGTCACTCCGTCACTCCCTCCTTCCCTTCCTCCGCCCCCTGCCATAATACTACGACGTACATGAACGCGCGTACCGAATCAAGCAAGCATCGTTTATAATAACGTCTATTCAATGTTAGTTAGTGCAATGAAAATACGATATCATTTGAATTTCCTCCTTTCGTTTATCTCGTATATAGTGCGTAGTGAAAAAGAGACCTTCGTATTGGTGAAATTGAAAGACGAAGCGAAAATTTTCCTTTATCGAATTAATTTTGACATTTGCCGGCCCTAATGCTGCTAATAAACATGATTTTCTTTTCGTAAGAAACGTTCTCTATTCAAGATATTAGAAGTAACCAATCGGGCAATCCTAAAACGTAAACAATAAAGACCATAGACAGATATCGTTCATCTATTCATTCCAATTAATAGTCTAGTTCGACGCGCCGTTGAAATGTACATTAAAGACGGCGTGCCGTTCAGAGAGCTATTCTTAATACCCATTACCTACAACCTATAGTTTCTTAAGTTTTGTTTCGCCAACACCTTTAATTTCATTTCATGGTTCTTTGTCCGTTCTTCTTGGAAATAAGTGAAGAACAGTCGGTATAGTAATGGTAATTAACTATACTCACATATACGTATAACAAGGACGCAGAGATTGTCTTTTATTGGTAAGTATTACCTTGTCAGATAATGACGTTGTCAAAAAAAGACCGAGAAGAACTCTTCTCGTAGAAGTACGTACTTATAGCCTACATCTACATATTAGCTAACATAGATTTAGGTACGTATTGCGAGTAAAAAAATAAAATTGATGAACAATTTTTCACTTTTTCCTTTCTCTTTTTCGTGCTGTTCATTCTTTATGAAGACGTAAAACAAGGTATTTATTAAAAATATAATAGGCGCGTATTTTGGCATTTATGCATGCGTAAAAAAGTTAATTACAGCGCAACTGTAGGTTATTATTATGATTCAAAGGGATACAATGGTGTTAATAAAATTGCATATCAACCCCCCGTTAATATATATATTTTCGGCATTCGAGTATGCAACTTCTTTGACATCTGAAGTTCGGTGCGGCAGGTTGAGCGAAAAGAGATACATACTGTAGGCACTAGGTAGGCCTGAGGCCCTTTTGGTTCACAATATTATAATTATGATTTTTGACAATTTCATAACCTGACGCGCTAAAATATGACTGTATTATATTTAAAAATATGTTATTGAAGCGCGTCACTTCCCTATTCTACTAAAAAACGAAAAAAAAAACAAAAAAACAAAAACAAAACAAAAAGAAAACTGTGGCAAATGAAAAATAGTGTAATTATAGTGTTTGGCATTCTGGCATATTAAATTTATTGTAAACCATAAAGCACTTGGAAAGGTACTATACATTTTTACAGCAATATGTCCTCAACCTCTCTACAGGTTTTTTGAAAAGAATCAAAATTTTTTTCACGAAAAATAAGAACAACAATCGATCTCTAAGCATGCCGTTTCAAGTTTAACTGAAGCAATGACTACTCATATAATATGTGGATATGAAAATATAGATTTTGTTATTTGTAATTTTTTAGTGATGTTCGACTTACATAATTATTTATGAATACCTAGGTGCTTTTTAAACGACATGTTGTAGCGAATAAAACAGGGTGTGATCGTGATATTAGGGCAACCCATACAGGAGATATGCGGTAGACGACGATGGAATTAGATTCCCATGTTTCCTGGCTAGTTGGTTGTTCACTATACAGTTATACACGCATATTGCATCTGACATTTTATCAATTGTTAACTTTACCTACTTTTTCGTTAATATCATTAAAATCATTTCATGAAAAGTTCTCTATTAAGTAATCTGTTTGCCGGAATTGGTAGCTAACAGGGCGTAATTTATTACCCCACGAATACACTTTCATGTTTTATCTGCACGTAACGAATTATTTGCTAACGTAACAACTTTAACTTTTCTCAAAAAATCGCGCCGTTGTTTCTCCCCTAAAATTTCGCATTTTTGCCGCCAAAACCAGTTTTTCGCCAATAACGCGCGTCCTAATCTAGATACAAAAAAAAAAAAAAAAAAAAAAAAAAAAAGAAAGAAAAGTCAAGTTAAAAAATAAAGCGGATCAGACTTCCATCAAAAAATCGTTGAAAGAATTGCGAGAAAACGACCTCGAAACGCCCCACTTTCATTGCACAATAAACCTAACGTCGTAGCGCAACCTTTGATATATACTAGGTATCTACAGTTACCGACGCCACCATGTTACCATTGCTACTTTAAGTTCTTATCGTGCGAATGCCTACTAGGGTGGAACGAATTTTGATTTTTGTAACCCGAAATCACTGCCGTTTTGGGAACCGATGAAAACTCAAAATTCATTACAAAATTTTCAAACTTTCACCCAGTTATACAGGGTATAAATATTAACTTGGAGGGCTGAACTTTTTTGGGCATACTTTTGGTGTCATTTTGCAACTATCAACCCCTATACTAGATCGATTTTCGAAAAAAAAAAAAAACAATATTTTTTAGACCCATTTTTCAAGTGATCCATTTTATTCAGCCGTTTTGCAGTAAAAATGCAAGCAAGCTTTATAAATTATGCTTATTAACGATAATATAAGAAAATACATTAATCGGCATCTATTCATTTTATATTATTTTTATTTTTTTCAGTTTCATTGAACACCCTTTGCCGATCGGCATTTTAGTGGCTCTTTCGTTATGAGGTACTTCCGTATAAAAATATTTCATTTTCCTTCATTTCATGCAATAATTTGAAATTTTCACAATTTTTATGACTTTTTTGATTTGAACCATTTTTGAAATACTGTCCCCGTCCCACCTTGACATCATGTTAACTTAGTCAGCTTAAAATATTCATAGCGAAGTTCTTGCTACCTCTATTCTATCATCTCCACGCCTCCAGAATGACGTCTTCTTCCTTTATGCACATGTAAGAAGTCTTGATAAAATGGTGCGAGAAAAGGCATTACTGGCTCAAAACTACCGCAATAATAACCAATTATTTTCTTAAAAATCATTAAGAGTGTTGTTTTTATATTTTTTTAGAGGGGTTTAAAAATGTCTCTTCGATTTCTATAATACTCGTGTAGGTAGCTAGGTACCCATTAACCATTACTCTTACATCAATAAAATTATTTTTTCGACATAATTATTATTATTTATTTCCAATTTCAAGCATAAAAAAACAACAACAACAACAAGCTAAGATTAATCTCTTAGCATAATCAAAATTATTCGTTTCTTAAAGAAAAAAAATTAAAAACGGTTTAGACCTCATACCTCTTGAAAAAATCACCAGGTAAATTTTTTTTCGTCTTTCGTTGACAAAACATTCAATTTTTGTTGTTGAAAATTTTTTAATTTTTCAAGTGTTGATTCCATTTTGGGAGGTCTACAAATTTGAGTCGTAGGAGTGAGATTTTCATGATGTCTTTTGAGATCATTAAGCAACTATTGGAACTCCGTTCACCTTACTATTTGAAAAAAAAACCTAAATTCGGCTCACCGTACTTGACACCCCTCCTTCACAACATTTTTTTTTTTTTTTTTTTGGCGTGTAGCTGTGTACTGATGAAGTTACCAAAGCAGATATCTACTTTAAGAAACTAATCTATTATTGATTATTATAATGCTTAATCTACCAACTAGTTACAGGAGGAATAGAACGAAAAAATGAGTTTATTCGAACTACACCTAATTGCTGCAGTGTTATTTTTTTCATGATAATTTAGTAATGGCTGGGTGTAGCGTTTACAATATGGCAGCACTGCTTATTATTGTTGACATATTATTGGTTAGGTTTGTGTAAAGATGAAGTCACGTTTACGTTCTTTTTTGAAGATAACTGAAAATTGTGTTTATTTCTTTATTCTCTTGAAATACGTAATTCGAATAAAGTATCCGTTTATTTGCAAATTCTCGAATGGTTTAATAAAGCGCGCGAGAACACTACATTGGTATCTGGTGTTCTGAAAAAAAAAAAAAAAAAAAACTGGAAAAAGCCTTTTCTGCATAACCAAGATAAGTTGGAATACGTCGCGTTTTACAGGCATATTATCGGATGCATACGTATTATGCAGTACATACATTATAACTACGTAAAGCTTGCTTGCATTTTCACTAGTGCAAAACAGCTGTATAAATAGATCGCGTAAAAAATGCGTCTTAAAGACGCCATCTTTCTTCGACGACAGAATGGGCGAAGGGTGAAAATGAATTGTCTATCTCATGTAAAATTTAACAAGGAGCATTTTTCATCTGAACTACTTTTGCGTAAAAATGCATATTCGCGGGGAATATACAAAAAAAAAAATAAGACCGAGGCGTAACATATTTCAAGCGCTTGCAGGCGATCCACGAAGGCTATGCGGTGAGACTTTTGGTATCTGGTTTAGGAGCCCACCCATGATGAAAATATCAAGAAAAAACCTATTGCCACAATTAGCGCGAATAAATGCATTTTTTCCTCACATAGGTATGGATTAAGCGTTCTAATAGGTGTATTGTTTGGTGTATGAGCAATTTCTGCATGCCAAAGTAAGTAAATAAGTAGTTAGTACGAGCAAAGCACAGCTTTTGTAAGCAATATCTATAATCTTTTGCGCATGCGCAGATGTGTTTTGGCTTTCACTCACTTTGACAGAAATTTTTTCAACCACATGCACACACTCACGTCAGTGGTCAGTCCATACACGTATCTAACGTATACATGAGGTATAATCAAAAACTATACCGAATTATGAAGTGCTTGTGCTTGAACGCAGTTACTTCTATGCTGTACATACATATACCTATGGTATAGATACTCTAACCCCATAGCAGGCAGGCTGTATCTAATACGAGTAGGTACCTACTTGATAATATGTACGGCTACGGTATAAATGAGCGATAAAGTTACAGTACGTAGGTATTCATCTTTGAGTATTAATATAGTAATATGGAGAGATAAAAGTGTAGTTCCATCAGGGTTTTGATAGATAGCGCAGCGCCAACCATGAATTGTGCACTTAGTGCGCACTTACTATACAGTACCGTGTAAAATTGTACGTTGCGACGGGTTTTCAGGTTTGCTGCGTGACGTCAGAGATTAGTGGGGAAAGAATGAGTACCAATGAGCACTTTCCGTTTCCGTCCAACCTCTAGTAAAGGGACGTACGGGCACATCAAGTGTACAATTCGCATCTGATATAGCGCCCTCTATCAGGTCCCTTGATGCGTAATGCTAATTATGGCTTTTATCTCTCCACATTACTATATTAATACTCAAAGGTAATTATAGTCGATGTGATTTAAGAAGGGACTGACGTTAGAGCCCTATAATAAGACAAGTGGTGACATACGCCATTTTCTATCCTCTCCAAAAATGTAAACATTGGAGTAGATGGAGTTGTATGCAACTTTATAACTCGATTAACTTGATACATTTCAATTTTTTAAATTTTTTAAAATTGTTCTTATGTTATTTTCCTCTGAAAAATTCAAAAATCATCATATAGTTTGTGCAACTCTTGGATTCTACATCTTTAACTATTTTGCATGAGGTTTGCA